>JANSTS010002666.1:31104-49275 GCA_026546915.1 Sylvicola fuscatus
TTCATCAATTATATATTGGATTCGTAAGTAGTTTTAAACGAAGAATAGCAGATATGATATCGACGATAATAAAAATCTTGATTCAATGGTTATTTTTAGAATTGATTGTTTTGTTTGATTCGGCTTTTTTACGGATCTGCGTTTTTCGGCAACAAGAATAATTCTTAAACGTGGACGAACTAATCGTAATTGTGTATATCGCATTCCCATTTTATGAAGAAAAAAAGGTGATTCCTTATCTGGTTTGGATGTGGACAAATGTTTGTTTTATTAGCAAGAAATTTTGTGCTTAATTTCTTTTAACTAAACTAACTGAAATGAACAACGAAATTAGAGTTTAGCAAGTACATTAAATCAATTAAGAACAATAAAAGGAAAATTATTATTATTGTACAATATGTTCTCTCATTCTGAAACATATTTTGATAATGCACTTTCTCATAAAATGATCCAAAAAAAAGTCTGTGAATGTGTGGTTTTACTTTGTTGGTTCATAATTATCATATTGACTAATTTTATTATTGTAAGAAAAAGACAGCATTTTTTTAACTAAATCAAGGTTTCAATATCAAATAGTTTTGGCTGACCCTGAATAGAATAAAGCTTCAATTCGTGGCAGAACAGCAATAATGCGGGAAACGTTGGATGTCCCTACAAATCACAAAAATTTATCAAAATTTAATTCATTGGAATTGTTTTTGATGACCAAGAGATACATACGATTGAACAAGTTAAATCTTTAAAACAAAGGACAAATCATTCAAAGAGTTGGTGCAAACAGCACTTCAGTGAATTATTTATTTTGGGTCCTCCTCCACTATTCTTAACAGCATCTTTTGGAAGGCATCTTCTCAAAATATCAATACAAATATTAGAATTCTACTTAATCATTCCCTGATGTATAAATCTACACGAAATCAATCTATTTGATACATTTTTCAAGACAATTTTAAAGAAATCTTCATGAAACTTCTAGAATTTATTTGTCTTATCATCTAAGCACAAAAAACGCATGATTTGATTAAGTTTTTAAAAGTCTTAAGAGTGTATTCAAATCAATATTCAAAGAAAATTTGCAAAATTTTCGTTTTCATATCAATCTAAATATTTAAATGATAAAATGGCAAATTCGAACGTAACAAGAATCCTTATAGTATGTAAAGCAAATTTAACTTAAATACGACGTGGATGTTTTTGAGCCTAAAACTATTGTATATATGAACAAAACAATAAATAATGGCTCTCAGCCGTGGAATAATGGAACTTAATATTCACCAATAAAGTTTTATTATCTACTTAATAAAGAAAAGTAATAATTCTTGTTTCATCTTATATTATTTGTACAGTCTACAGAAAACGTTTTTATGATTTCACACAAACGGAAGTTATTTAAAACAAAAAGTAATGGCCGATATGTGAAACATAAATAGCGAAATGTATAAATCGCTTTGTATGCTGCCTGATGGATGGCAATTGGAGCTGCTTTTTAAGCCCAAGAATACGAGTCGTGCCCACAAGAAAACGCGGCGGCGGAAATATGGCATGAAGATCACATACAAATCCCATTAATTATCCTCTTGTTGTGCGGAAGACTTATTAGCTATTATTACAAGGCGGTTCTTTTGAATGTGAGCCCACTGCCCATGAAATGAAGTGGAGCTTGTGTTTTTTGTGCGGCCAAAGTCGCAGCATATTTAGTGCCAGATTTTCCCCAACAGGCTGATGCACATTATGTACTCCTACATTCCACAGAACACATTTATGTATTCGATTTAAATTCATAATGAATCGCGCGAGAAGCAACAAACACAGAAATGGAAAAAAGGAAGAATATTTGCGACATTAATGTCAAAACTTTGCCACATTAATTATATGTAACGACCTATTGAGATTTTTTTTTTGTTCTGCGAGCTTCCTCTTGGTGGCAACTGGCACTAGCTGCGTTTTGTGGGGACGTCTTCGGCGTCGTCATACGCTGCATCCTTAGCTCTGAATGTGGCGAGGGCATGGGATTGTGATTGCCTTTGGCTTTTGTTGTGGCTGCGCCGATGATTGTGGTTGGGGATGTTATTAAGACAAATAGTGGTCGGAGTTGTTGACAGTTGGCCGCATCTGAAAACCAGTACGGTTGAGGGAATTCCAATCTGAAATCTGGAAAAAGAACACAAAACTGACGAGAAAATATGTTGTCTCAAGAATATTTCAAAAAGTTATTCCTGAAAAACAGAATTTTAAAACAAATATAAAAATATTCATCGAAATTACATTTTTATTTAAGTTGAACGAAACATTTAAAAGTTTTTTACAAAAACGGTATTGGTAATCACATTTGTTTTTACAGTAATTTGTTAGTTGAGTTTTTTTTTTGTATGTTCTTAATTATTGTTTGTCACATATTTATTAATTGATTTACATTGCCGTACAATAAGTTCTTACAGGTGCTGTGTAGATATGAATTAAAGAAAAAAAAAATCGAATCAACACATTCTTTTGGCAATCAAATCAAAAAAAGAAGTTTTTTAATAACAACAAAAATTATTAAAAATTTGTCTTAAAATTTGGCAATACAAGTAATAAAAACAACATACCTTTGTGACTAATCAGTAATTTGTCAAAATAACTTTCATCATCGAAAATTGAATTTTTAATTCGAGTGCGCGTTTTCTATTTTTAAGTCCTTTGACGTGAATCCATTGAGAAATGCAAAAAAACAAAAAACTGTTTAGGTAAAAAGTACTGCAGTAACCGTTACACCAAGTATATAATTTAGTAGCTATGCTGGCAGTGAAATTGTAATAACATTAGCAATATTGATACTTCATTACATTAGCAGCAACAGTAATGGCATAGGTGAACTTTAACATGCTGCCTGGAATGCTGATGCTAAAGTAGTGAGAATATAGAAATTAGCAGCAACATATTATGAGCTTATAGTAATTTTTGGTTTAATTGTGGATTAAATTTGTTTCATATTAATATTTTTAATATTAGCAGCATAAAAAAAAGAAGAACCAAACGAAAAAAAAGTTAGCGGTTATATTGAAAACGCTGTCTTGAAATCAACCCTCTTAGATTTGTGCGGAATTCTTTGAGTCATCCATCTTGCATGTGACCCCCGTTTCGATTCAATTTCCCGTCCAATCTTATTTCCAAAGCAATAAAAACTTGAAAAATATTCAACTAAATATTCGCCAGAAGATGCTGCGTGAATTGTGTGCGTATATTTCAACGAAATAGATTTTGAGCATAGATTTGGTGTGTTCGCCTCACACGTGAATACGAGTATGTTGTGTATAGGCGCAGTTATAAAAGAAGGGTCGCAAGATTTGATTTCCTCCCCTCTTTGACTGCATCGCTTACTTTGTGCGGAATTGTATAATGTACCCGGATTCGGCGGTCCCTTTGCCAAGAATATTTCAATTGCCAAACATAACTTCAACGGGGATGAGGCGTGGACGGGGAGGTGGGAGGTGGAGTTGAACGAAAACGGTGTTCCAATTTTATTGAATATGCCGTTGAATATAATTTCAAAAGCATCTTGCCAATGACTGTGACTGCATGTTGGAGGATGATGCCGACGTTGGTCGGCCGGATTTTATGCTGGTATGTTTATACTGTTATACATATTTTGCGATGCGAAAGAAGGATGATGTTGCTGTACCATCTTATGTTTTGGCAAAAGGACAAGAAAGTAATTAAATTTGAATCGAGCAGTCGGAGATGGCGAAGGTATACTGGAGAATCTTCAAGATTTTATGATCAGATTTGATTAAATTGGTAAATTTGAAAGCATATAAGATACACTTTGAACGTTGCCGCACGCTGGGCGTCTCCTGTGTGGTTCAGTTTAATTTGCGTTTGCTTCAAGGAGCCCATACACAGCTGATTGAATTATAGATTTATAATTTTGTTCGTTCCTGATTGATATTTTTATCACATTTTTGAATTTGTCGTTAATTGTTTTAAATAGACTTTTTGCAATGTGTCAAAACTATTTTTTACATCTTGCGAAATGTAATTTTTGGTTATAAATAAACTTTATACTTTAGGCTATATTTTTAAATACATTTTCGTTAAGACCCCATGAATGTTTTATTGTTTAAATGATTATCCTAAAACTATTTGCTATCTTTTATTTTATATGTTAGTAATTATTTTCATGTATATCGTTAGTTTTTGGATTTTTATATTATAACAGCCATTGATTATTTAGATAAGTTTCAACCCCTTCGGACAAATTTATAAGTAAATTCAAATAAGAAAATTCATTTTTTTCAAAATTAAATATAGATCAATGTTATACATTTAAGAAACGCAACACTCAAATTAAAAACCGTTTAATATATGTCTACAATCGGGCATATATTTTTTGTTCGTGGCTTAAATATTTATATTATCATTTGTTTAAAGATTCCTGAAACAGAAAAAAAGGTAATTATATTATTTTCAGGTCGATTTTTAGAGTATTTTTTCTATTCGGTAATATTTTTAACGCGTACAACTCCTTCCCAGTTTCTATTACTTTTGATTAATGTTTTTTTATGTTTCTATAAATTATTCGTAATCTAATATTGTCTAAACTTCTCCTATAAAACCCATACAATTTAAATGTTGTCTTAATTTTACGAATTACGCAGGATATCTGAACTATTGCTTATTTATAAATTCTATTTCATATGAAAAATAAGGGGCCTATATTTTAGAACTAAAGTGTTTAAAGGATATATTTTGAGATGACCACCAACTTTACAACTATACAAAGAGAATAATTTAGAACACAAACGCATTGCTTTTTGAAGAGATATGAAATAAGCTATAGGCATCATATAAATGGTTGGGAATTTCATCGCGTGAAGGGGAGAACATCCTTTTTAACCAAAAAGTACCAAATTGTTTGCAATATTATTCAATAATAAATTAATTAAGCAAATACCAAATTTTGCAAATTGCAAACCTTCTCCTTCATTAGTTGAATGCACAATTTAGTGGGTTTCCTTTTTGATTAAGAGATTTTATAAGAAAAGGCCGTTCTTTCAAAACCGTTGAACCGAGACTATTTCAAATGGGCCGGAGTGTTGTTATATTTTAATCTTTTTTAAATGATTTATAAACTACCTTTATTATATAAGATGAATTTGTATTCTATTGATTAAATCAAATATACCATTTTGTCCTCAATAAATTAAAAAAGTCTATAAAAATTGTTGCAAGTGAAAACTGCTTTTCTTTTGGTTATTAGATTTCGTAAATTGTTTATGCATTAAAATTTCATTATATTTTTGCAATTTTTTGTATTCATATATTTAGGTTATTTATTTTTTTGTTGAATTTAGAGTTGAATGGTTTTGTCTAATTAAAAATCAAATAACATATTATTAAAGGTCTATTGCAAATTATTATAACAATTTAAACTAATAATCATCGAATAAACAAAATATCCAGAAAAATAATAGATCGTTAAAAAAAGGGTTGTTGAAGCGAGGTATTTGTATACAGAGTCTCTACCTTTATATTGTAGTGAAATTTAATTTTCTATTTAATTTTATTCATGTAACTATTTGCGGTGAATAGTAACAGATTTTTGAAATTCAAATTTTATCGTTTACAAAATATTGTTTTACTTTAAAGAAGATTGCAAGTGTTTCACAGGAGAGAGACATGTTAATTGTGCGCAAAATGTGCGAATATTTTAGTATTACAGACAGATTGCAGAGATGTATTCGTATATGCAAACGTTGCTCCTTGCTAAATCCTTCATATATGCTGTACAGTGTACATGTGATAACCGCATGAAAATTTTCTTTTGGGAACTTTGTTAGAATGTATCGCTCTCTTTCGCTTAAAAGCTTATCTCCGTTTTGTTTTGAAGGCAGATTCTCCCCTTAATTTCTCCTTAAATTTTATGATTTTCTTGATATGGTGTTTCTAATGGATCGACAATATTGAAGCAACTGGAGAAATTTTAAAGGAGAAATTATTTTGTTAAATAAAGGAATATAGGATACTTTCGTAGTGTGCGTCAAATATAGTCGGAGCTTTTTGTTTTCTATTTTTACACAAATATTTGTTGTGATTTTTTTGCGTAATTAATAAAAGGATATAAATAATTTTAACTGAGGGAGTTATATAATTTCTTCTTTTACATCTAAGTAGTTACCCGTTACTTCTTTTTTAAAACTCATTTTGCATTAATATGGCAGTTTAGATAAATGCGTCTGTTTCATGTTAATTTTTTCGAATCAATGTTTCAGTGAAATTAGTTTCACAAAACAAATTAATTATAAAAACCTTGGTTAAATGTAATTTTCAAGAATATAACTATAGTCATAATTATATATGTAAGAAGTTTCCGATCCGTTTAGTTGTGTTTTTCCTTGTTGTCGTCCTTCTTCAGTTGTGTAGAAATGATGATTTTTGCCTCCTCTGGAACGGAAATGCAGAAACAAAACGCACACACAAAATTTATGATAAATTTTTGTCCACTTTACTATTTAACTAAAGTTTAATTTAAGAACTTTTATCGATGTTTTAGTTTTTGTTTTTTTTTTCGTAACATTTTTCGGATTATATGAATTTTTCTGATTTAGTGGTTTCTGTAGTTTGAGTGCTGAGAATGTTTGTTTTATATAATTTGTATTATATTCTTTTAATATTTTTTTGTTATTGCAGGTTTAGTTTTCTAAATTGCTTGTTGTGTTCGGAAAAATGTCACTTTTAATCACTAAACGATATTCAATTTCTTCTCTTCATTAAATTGCCACTACAATTTATACACTGCAGTATTTGTGTAGACAAAAATGTGTTGAGTATTTTTTTTTTAATTGTTGTCTCGTTCATAATTTTTAGGCATTTTTAATGTATTTTTTGAGAGCTGCACATTTTTACTGAGTTTTTGATTATTTAAGTGTAGAAATTTTCATTTTAGAGTTGATTGTGATTTGCTGGATATTAAGTTTTGACGATGGAGTTTGATTGGACGCTGACCAAATATTCGACGATACTGAAAATAGTTGAAATCCAAAATATAATATTACATATTTTATTATTTTCACAAGTTTTTTCTAAAATGAATTCACTTAATAAACGGTTTAGCTTTTTATGATATCGAACGAATTTTAATACGTAAAAACTTTGAGGTATATTATTAAACAAAAAATGAAATAAAATTTGACTTACCACGAACATTTCTCAGGTCTTTTCTAGTCTATTGTCACTGAAGCCAAAATATTGTAGATCACATTCTTCACAAGTAAAAACGGCACATTTTGTAATTTCACATTTGATTGAGTTTCACTAAGAAAGTTAGAAGATTTTGGCTCCAAAATGGCCACAGCACTGATTACATTTTCAAATGAATTTTCACATTTTCTAAAACGGCAACTGATCATGAACGATGCGACGACTACCAGATCGAGACCATCCATCCGAAGCATCCAACCAAACTGAACTTCCTCACGGACATGCAGCTAATTTTAATGTTTTTTTTGAGCAGCTCCCCTTTTTAAGATTAATACATTTAAGTAAAGCGTGAAAAACCAGATCACCTTTATCTCGATCGCTCCCATTCAATTGCAGAAGAGTATGGAAACCAAACGAGTTTTCACGTGTGCAAAGGGAGCGCCTATGAAAATCCGTTAACATATCACTATGCAACAGAAAGGAAAACAACTATGTGATTATTGTTATTGGAAGCTGAAGCGTTGAACATTATATGAGTTGAACACCTGGACCGACTGGACCAAGGATGTTCATTCAACATTCGGAAAAACGAGTTTCGTCCAGGCTGCGGCGACTGGCAGCGACAATAAATTTGAATAAGAATCAAGTTGGAAATTTTGAAATGAAAACAAGTTTTCGTAACCATTTGTCCGATGGCATTTTCAGGTTTAAAATATCTTTTAGAAAATTATGCATTGTCCAATGTCCATCAACATTTATATTCAGCATTCACTTCGAGTACCAACAATTATTTAAACATTTATTCTTAAAGGATGTACTTTAATTTGTATAGAAACAAGGAGTAGTACTATATCACGAATCAAACGAGCAAATGATATATCAACAACAGATTTTATAGAATTGAATAAAGTAATATTAATCAAATTTGGTTAAACAGATTTTATTTTTAAAAAATTCAAATTAATGGTAAATTCAATAAGGTAAAAATTGGATACATTATCTAAAAGAAATAGCAATATTTTTGATGAAATTTTTCAAGATATATACTTCTACAAGTCTGTGGTCCTGACTCCTTTAACTAATCATGAAAATCTAAAAACATTTATTTAAAAATATTAGATAAAAAGATTTGTAAACTATGCGATGATAATTTTCAATTTTTAACCGAAAAAAAAAACAACAAAAGTTCTTCCAAAAACATTGCCCTAGAGTCCTTCAATACTAGGTAAAATCCTTTATTTAAATATAAAATATTATTCATTTCTTAATTAATGAGTTGTTGATTGTAATTTAAAGAATAAAGTAATTCAGAAGTCAAAGTTATGGCGCATGTTAATCATAACAGATAAAATGATTTCCAGTTTCCAGTTTTTATTAAACTTTATTGGACCCTTAATTTTTGATAGAAATAAGAAAAGTTTTATAATAACTCGTAAGATTAAATTTAAATTAAAAGATAAGGATCAACTGATTACCAGCACATTTAGGGACAGTTAAAATATTTTACAATATAAGAAATTATTAACGTTTAAACTGTTTTAAAGGCTCATTAATATTAAAAATTAATAAAAAATATTAACTATTAAGCTAAAATTTGTAACAGTTGTGACTGATTACCATCAGCGCTATGTATTTATGAAATTAATCCCAAAAAAAAATATCCTACAAACCGTTGTTCAGTCTTTTTATAGACTTTGTAAATACCGATTGAAGACAACTATTTATTTTATTAACCCAACCCATTTCCCCTTACGGTCGCGGGCACCCTTATTTCAGCCAAATGTCTACAAAAACTTTAATGAAACGATCATTCCCTAATGGGACGGCAGGAACATGGCTTATTCACAATATGCTAAATTTAGGGACCAATCGAAATGATTGTCGGCACAGGACGTCAATCTTGGTAACTTACTTGAACATAATACGGAAACAAAATGGTGATTGCGTGAGGTATATACAAATTTCGTGAAAAATACTTGTAAAAATCAAAAACCGTTACTATTTATTCTAAGCATTATTGTTATGAAAGGAAATTGCGATGAAACTTTACTTTTCCAAGCTTCATACAGAGAATTTATTTTCAATTAAAATATTATTTTTAGTTTAGATTCATTTACTATTTCCTGCAAGAATAGTGAAATAAATTAGGAGTTACATGTTTGATACTCGCATATGAAGTGAAGTAACTTAAGAAAAACACTAATTTAAATTCAGAAAGCAGTTTTGTATCTATATTGATGGTTCTGCGGATATTTATACACTTATGCTTTAACAACATTTAAAATGTGTAAAATGTAAATTAATACTGTATTTGGGTAGGCTAGTTTTTTCTTCGCCAAATGCTAAAATCTCTCACATATAAGAAAAAATAATTGGTAGAAATAGGTCAGATTTTGTAATCAAATAATGAAACAGTTTCTAAAAAGGAGGTTTAATGTAGATTAAATCCGTTTAAAAATACACAATGTCGACTATATTGATAGACACATCACATATTGCATAAGATCGTTTATCTTAATTGTCCCTTGAATTGGATGCAACAGCTTCCATGTCGCCTCACTCGTACATATATTCTTCAGTGTGTATAAAAGCATTAATTAAGAGTGCCGATAAGAGCAATGGGAGTGCGAAAGGCGAACGGAAAAGAAAATGCTGACGAAAGTGTGTAATTCATTTAGTTAAAGGGAAGTGAAAATCGGAAAAAACAATTCCCCATTCCAATATCTTTTTCCAATTACGAAATTTGCTCCCATTGAAATCGCTTCTTCTACTCTTCGAGTATACTATTGAATTATCCTAATTTCCTTTCGTGAATGGATTGAATTGAAAGAAGGTGGACTGTGTGGTGTAGATGCACACCAAGAGACCAGCCAAAAGAGAGACAAAAGTGGACAGAAAAAGCAGTCCCGAATTATCTTTGAGTGTTGTTAACATTTTCCTTCTTAGCTCTAGTCACTAGTGGATTATATTGTTTTACAGTATTTCTCTATTCCGCAGAGAAGATGGATATATATATTTTTATGCAAAAAGACGTTTCCATTGAAAGCCAGGAAAATTGAAGCCAAAAATTTCTACAAGCTGAACGACAACTCGACGGATAGATGTTGGAATGACAAAAACAAAAGGATTTGCAAATGCTTTGGGCAAGAGTTTTACTGAACTTTGACCATTTGCTGAGAGACGTGCGGAGTTTGCGGCCTTTGTAGAACGTAAATGGAATATAAGTGTTTATAGTTGAGAAAGAAGACAGTGATGAAGAAGAAGAATAAGAAGAAGAAGAAGAAGCAAATGTACATATAGCAGGCAAGTCACGACCACCCCATGACAAATGCTGTGGGAGCGATTCGTCTGCAGTTAGACTGAAAGTCTCCGTATTCTGTTTTCTGTATGGTCAAATTTAAAGATAAATATCGACATAAGTATAACAAGTAGAGTGCCTTGGACAGAAAACGAGCACTGAAAAGTGGGAAAGCTTTTGCAGAAGTTTTCTCGAGGAGGCGATCAATATTTCTCTTCGTATACATGTAAGCATATACTCTGAAAAGAACGAGAAGAATGAAAATGGCAGAAGTGAGCGGCACATACTCTGCATGAAGAGGAAAATACGCCACCGCCTGGCTTGGGTGTTGATGTATTCTTGTACATATATTATATGTATATGATAAACGATGATATATCTCGTGTTTCGCATAAAATGTGTAAGAATATGAGCCGTGTTTACTGTAAACTGTACAGTGGTCGTGTGTATGTTTGCCCGTGTGTGTATTTACAAGGATATTTATTCTAAAATCTAGGAAAACTCGCTCAGCTATAAGTTCATAAATAATAATCTTGCTGCCCAACATACACAATGCATGCGGCATTGTCTTGCTCAGCATTTTGTTTGAGCTAGCATGTATACAAAATACACGAACATTCAATTTTCTTTATAGTTCACACATCTTCCACGTTCATACGATGAATATGTTATGTAAATGTACGAGTACATGTTTTGCGTCCAGTGTGCTGGCCAGATAATATGATACGATGAGCTTTAAGATATTTATTAATTATTGGTAGCTCTACAACCCTTCGAACATAATTAAACGGAAAACTCGCCATAAATCACTTTTTATTCCCATATCCTCACGTCATGTCTTGCATAAATCCGATATAAAAAGCGTATATGCAGGGTCATTAGGGGGGATGGTATTGCATGACTTTGAGGATTCAATAAAGGACAGATAAGCTCATCCCGAGCAAAATTAATCTATACATGAACAAGACAACTCTTCATTTATCACCGATTCAGTGAAATTTGATAAGTTCAACCTCGATTTACTGATATCGAGAGTGCTGCAAGGAAAATATTCTTCTTGGAGTTATGTAAAAGTTCCATACTGAGAAGTCTCACTTATGTTAGTAATATGAATGTTAAGTGTCCTGTTGTTATTTAAATAAAAATCCTAAAACACTTATTGTTGTATTTTGTTTTTAAATGAATAAGATACTAAATTTCTAGTATGCATAATAGAGTATATTGTAAGACTCCGAAATTGATTTTTAAAATCTAATATTATTACTTGAAAATTTTATATTATTTTTATCGTATTTAAATATTAATAAATATTTTGTAGGGTAGAAAGTGAAGAACATCACTTTTATTGCCATTTAGATTATTTTCTAATAATAATACGATTTCAGGAAAATATTTATTTAATAAAAATAGGTTGTATAATCTAAAGATTAGTCTATTTGAAATGAAAAATAGATTAAGAGCAATCTAAAAAAAAAAATTCAGTTTGACTGTTAAGATTGTATGTCAATTAACAATAAATTATTAAAAACAAATGAGATTTTTCTTAATTGAAATTAGTAAAGTCAACTGGTAAATGAAACTCACAATGCACAATTGACCTTGCCAAAAATCCCATTCCGATGGAAAAATGGGAATAGGACAAACCCTCTAGCCAAATTTACTCGTACATTGTGAAAACCTCATGAAAACATAAACCGACTGATGCAAACCAAATGCAAACACGCAAAATTCAAGTGAAAGGAAAAGCATTAAAAAGATTGAAATGGAGAGAAAAATAAACGTGCCGTATGTGAGATCAACAAGTCCTTTTTCACGCTGGCAATTTACGTTGTTCCACATGCTGTAGTGATCTTTATTTGAATGCACACGCGAATTGCGAAAACAGAGGTTTCAGTTTTTTTTTTACAAATTAATGTGTAATTCTATTGCATTCAGCTTTTCGAGTCTTCAACCAAGTGAACAACATTCCGGGTAGTCGTAACACTATATAGAATATAACCTATACACTGAGGAATAGACAAGGATTATGTAATACGAGTATGTGAATATAAAGTTAATTATCCGAGTTTTAATTGAGTAAACACACGAAGGAAAGGAGATGTGAAAGTTGATTTTACGAAACAGTGCTTCTCTAATAGCGAATTCTGTTAATTTAGGGATCCACTTTCTGACAAGAACGCTCCAGCACTCTAGAGGAAATCATCTTCAATAATATCTAATCAGCTATAAACTGCTTCGGACCCTTCGAATTTTATTTAATATTTATGTGCAAACTTTATGTACTCGTGTTATGTGCGAATATCTACATATGAGTAAAGTTCATGTAGCTAATGTGTGGGGTTGAGTCAGCAGCATAGTTAACGGCAGAAGGCGCTGGGCGATATGGAAGTAGTTTGATGATTACAAGGAGTTGCTTAGACAAAGAATAAACGAACATAATATGTATATGCACAACAGCAGCCAAATTCGTATGTGCTCGTGATGGAATTAACACAAAATGTATATATGGTAAACAAAAACACAGAGGACAGGAAAATATACACATATATGGTATACGTTTCGTTGTCGTATCTACAAAGTTTCGTGCTCATCTAAAGGAAAAACTAATCCCAATACGACTGAGGGACAGACTTCATCTTGTAGTGTATCGTCTCTGGATGAGGATTTCATACAATTTATAGCTGAAAAGCATCTATCTCTATAGTCAGTTTCATTGTATATTCAATTTATATTGCAGCGTGCATAAGAAAGACAAAGCAAAAACTTTATATTCTCCTTTTCGTTGGTTTATATTTAGAACACAAAACCAACAACAACAAGCTGCGACAAAAGGATGCAGCCCAATTATAGCTAATAAATTGTACTGAAATATTAGAGCACAATCTTTCATACATGCATGCTCACTTGACTATATCTACAAGAATACGAATTGAGTTTAACGTTTAAATGACCTGCAGAAAATCATAATTCTTAATGATAAAAATCTTATGAACAGCCTAAGATGAGCCCGTTAATGCGGTACAAGTTGAAAATAAATGTAGCCAAGAAATCCCAAACTCGACCCTACCTCCCCCCACTACCCCCAACTCCCACAAGTCCGCATGACCAATGCTCATTGCTCAATGCTCACCCACATTCTTCGCAGTGCCAAACTTTCGAGCTTCGACATGAATTCATTGTGCACCGTGTAATGTGTACACATATGTATATAGTCTACTCGCCATAGTCACTACTGGTAAAACCGCACCCTCATGTCTTTTGTCTTTTACATATCCCTTGAAGCAACTAGCCAACCCTCTTACAGTTTTCTACACCAACTTTATGTTTCTCAGATACATGTGGAGGTCCTGTGCATGTGTACATTCATATTCGATGAATTTAAAACGTACTTATATGAATTTGTAATGCGTCCATGTATGCGAGGATTCGGTGGTGTGTATAGACCCGTTCAGATATTGAAGCCGTTTGCAGTATGTACGATATGTGTATAATACACATGCCTCCCGATAAAAGATCCCAAAACTAACAACGACATGTACATTAAAATGGGACCGCCGTTAAAATGGGGGAGGGAAACTGTAAGATAACTTTTCAGAGTGAAACTAAACTTTATATAATTCCCTTGTGTCTTCCTATTCTACTGTTGTCCTCCGTCTTTCACACAATCTCCTCCTGCGCACGTACTTGGACTTTATAGCTGTGTTTTGTACTCGCCTGTATATATCTTTAATATTCTCAAACACTCTGGCCGCACAATCTTCACTCACACTAATGTGGCAGCCACCCACATTTCGGTCAGGACTTTAGCTTTTTCCTTCTGCTTCTTCTTCTTCTTTGCACGTTAATATCACCATACCATATATCTGCAGTTACATGCGACTACACTCACATACACTTGATGTTGCCTTCTTGCCACATCTTTCTACTTTTCGGGTTCAAATTTCTTCGACGTATCTGTTGGGCTAAAAGGTTTGGGCCATATAGTGTCTTCTATGCTATATTCTCTATTTTTGTCATGCTTGTATCTGTTTTATAGTTTTGCAGCAGCAAGGATTCGAGCTGTGGTGCTTGTCCTCTTCCCATGACCGGCAAAAACTGTTGTGCGATATGGCCCTTTTTGTCGGCGCCTACATGAACTTCACTCTACAGTCTTGTTCTTCAGTTGCTGCTACTTACAGTCACTTACCCCGGTCTTATTTTCCTTTGAACATGACCATAAAGTTTGAGATTATAACCACCCTAAAAAGACTATGTTATTCAAATAACACATACTCGTGTGTTTGTTAACGAACTGCGTGGGTCGCCATAGTGACAACATCTTTCGTTATGTCAATCATGATCCAGCAACTTAGAAAGGCTTGGGTTGTAGAATGGACATTTGTTTGATTTGAAATATTATATTTTGATTAAAACTTTCTTCAGTCACACACACAATTTATTGATTGACGTCGACGACAACTATTTTATGCTTCCAATATAACTTTTAATCTTTATAAGCAATTTCCTTTATGTAAGAAAGTATTAACTATTAAACAATAAATCCTTAAAGTTAGTATTGCAGAGTGTTTGACAATTTTGCTGAAAAAATAAGAATTTTAAACAAAGGAATTATGGCAAACTATTATTTAAACAAAAAAAACTATAATGAAATAAATTTAGTAATTAAGTTATTTGTTACTCGTATGTTTGTATAAAAATTATAAATTATAATTTTATTATTTGAAATGATCAAAGACATATTTTAAATTCAAAAACATTTTAAAACTGGTTAATAAAAGTTTTCATTGAAAAAATTGATTTTTGGAGTTAGTTATTGGATATTATACAATAATTTTCTTGTAAGTGCAATCTTATGAAAAAAATCAGAGAAGTTAAGAAAGACAAAAACGAGCCATTCTCGTAATTAATTTTTGGCCGTTTACTTTAACGTATACTCGTATGTGAATAAGCCCGATAATAAAATAATCAACAATGTTCTACTAAAGCAATTAAAAAAACATTTGATAGATGGATATTGTCTTTCAATTTTATTCGCACAGTTTAATTCTTTCGCCATCAATTATATCGTAATTTTATTGTCGCCAAAATTAAACAAAAAGTTCGTTATAAAACGGATGTTCTTAAACGCCTTTCAAGTTCTAACATCACAAAAGGACCTAAATTCCATTGAACTTAAGGCTGGTTTCTGCCTACAAGTAACGATCATTCCGTGTTAAATTTTAAAATGATGTATCAAACCTGTAATTCATCTTATGTAGCATTTGAAAGGGCTGTGAACTGTCCAAACTTAAGTATTCAGTAGACTTTGTCTAAATCGTGGGAAAACATTGATCTTAGCTGAAGAAAAACAGGATTTGTAAGAATAACCACGTAATCATTCAGAAATTCCTATAAAGATTATTGCACATCTTTGAAGGAAGCTGTCTTGCGTTTCATCATCCCCTTCATTAGAAAAAATCTTCGTCCAACATGAGATGACCACTTTTAACACCAATGAACTCAGAAACAATGAAAGGTCAGCGTTAGATGACCAATTCCTCGTTGCAAAGGGCTGAGTCTCCGGTGAGCGTTGTCTCAAAACCGGATTTTTACGAGTTATAAGGCGATGAAAATAAAAGGGCTAGACGCTGTTCTGGACATGATGCTGGGAAAGGATTCTTGTTTATTTGTTGTCTCCATATTTTGTTTGTCTTCAAACATTTTAGAGTCTAGCATCAAATCGAAACGTTAAAATCCAGAGGATCCTGCATCTTTTCATAAACACATATTATGTAAAGATAAAGTTCCAAATGATTGCTAGAATTAAGTCTCAAGTGTGTTCATGTTAAAATACATAAATGTGAATAACTACAGCAATATTTGTTCTATTAGTTTACATCGATTCATCCACACATCAATGCTCTCGTATGTGTAACGCACATATCCGCCTGAGAGTTCCAACAAAAACGTTAAGACCAACAAAAAGAATTGATGTGCACCAAATACAAAACGACATTCCACTGAGAAATTAAGTGGCATGAGAATTTTCGCAAAACTTCATTAAGCTGTGAACCTAGACATGCAATCAGCAGTGCACTGGACAGCAGCATGTGTAGAGTTAACATATAAACTCGTCTACCATCTACATGCGATACATATAATGAACTAAATTACAACAAATAGTGTTCAAATGCCATTGAGAAAACTCTGTCATCAAGTTAGTTATTTATGATGTGGATAGAAACTTCGCAGGCATTTATTGTCATGAGATTTTCCTCTAATGTTCTCCTTTGATTTGTGTATATTCTTATTCTTGTTGAGTGTGGGCGCTGTGGAGGCGGGCGGCATGGCACGGGATGTACCCAGCTTCTAACATGATTTCTGGGATACGAGGAAACGCACCACCATGCAGGCTCCAATGTGCATCCTTTTCACATAGTTATATTGCAGCGTTTCATATTCTGGAGATATTTGCATATTAAATTCAAAATACGACCGTACACAAAATTGTGAAGAACTCTCCGCACGAGCGTTACACATCCTTTACTGAATGCATGTATACATTTATATATAGAAAATATTTTCTGTGTACAACGTTCGTGTATATTGCGAAATTTGCTGAAGCGAGGATAAACTTTTCATCATATTCCTCCACCGACCACCGCACCGCACCGGGCGGCCGACGCGCCCGCGCCGCCACACCAGTCTCCGTTCTCAAACTATATATGAACAGCTATTCCTTATATTCCTTTCCAAGGAAATAAATTATCTATTCATGAAATAGGAAAGGATGAAAATGAAAATGGCCAGAAGAAAAATCCAAGAACAATGAACATTTGAAGAGTCGAAAGGAAGGAAAAGTTATAATGATGGGACAGAGGCAGACGCATGGCGAGGGCGGACGTCTCTCCCACACAGAAACGTTCGTGAAAATGTTTAATGTTGTTGAATTGTGTAAAATTTAAATACATAAAGGGACAATAGAACATAATATAAAGACACGAAATTGCATAAATACATAAGGACAATGCGAACGGAATAAAACCACAATATTTCATGTTGCTCAGATTCTATGCTCGTCGTCGGTATGCATTTATAACTACACATCCTTCGTTTAGGTCTTCAAACTGAATGTGGCTGCAGCAGCTTTTGTGCTACAGCGTCTGCAAATTTGTTTGAATATATATGAACTTGGCTGTGCATATATGTAAAGGCTGACAAATTTCACGCCATTCAGTGTTGAATGAAAAGGTGTTTTGATAATTTTTCAATGCACGTTTAAATTATTACATTTGTCACCCTGAATAGTTTTGTTTAAGTACATCTTATCGTTAATATACAAAACATAATTTGCATAGCTTAAATTAGGAAAATATAAATTCAATCTTTAATGTTCATTACATGTTTGCTGCAATAATTCTCATAAGTCTTAAAATGCTAAGAATACTATTTATTATGATTAATTTTATGTTTTTTAAAACTTACATATCTCTGTTTGCCTTATTAAATTAACTAAATAAATACATCGATTCATTATCTTAAAAGAAAGAAAAATAAAGTAACTATGTATTCAGTAAAATTAGGATAATGATAGACATAGAATTCCATTTTGTTCAACTGCTTCTCAGTAAAGAGACTAATAGGTGAATTTATCATAAACATGCGCTGATTGCAGCCAACAAAATAAAAAAACCGAAAGATATCTTAAAATTCTT
>JANSTS010002666.1:49375-63027 GCA_026546915.1 Sylvicola fuscatus
GAGACTGCAATCACGACAACCAGATGAAGATCATTCAGAATTCTAAGTCGTTACCATCAAAAGACTGTTTGGGAGTATTGAAGCGGTTGAAAATTGTCGGCCATGTCCCAAACAACCGAACAGATGGCAGATTGAAAAGAGTTTAGAATAATATGTTAAAAACGTGGTTCTTGTCAGTAGAATTTAAATCTGTTAAATAAACATAAATTAAAATTCTCAAGTAAGCCTATCTCTTTCAATTTTTTATGAAATGTTTACGGTCCGGCTGATTTTCTAGAAAACCCCAATGTGAAGATCGCATAAGTAATTTAAATTTAATTTTAATACATTGCAACATCCAAATCAAACTTACTAAATAGAAAATGTAATGTTCCTTAAAAAAATACTCAACAAATTATGTTTAAAAATGAAAACAAAAAAAAATAAAATGCAGGAACATTATTATTTGTCTTACATTTTCTTAGACAATCTTTTTACTTGAATCGCATTTTTAATTCTCTAATAATATAAATGAAATACAATTTTAAGAATGCAATAATTTCAGAATTGTAAATTCCTTTCCCTTTTAATCTCGTACAAATTAAAGTTTATTATGATCGTCTACCAAAACTAAAAACTGGCTATCTGCAATACTAAGCTGCAACCCATTAGGAAATATAATTACTTCTGGGTTTACTATGAGAATGTGGTTAGATGAATGAAATACTTAGAATAAATTGCAGTAATAACGAAATGCCAATAAAAGAGCGCAGGAAACATAAGCAAGTAAATGACGATTCTTATCTTGTTAGATTTGAAATTATCTACGTGACTATTTGCTGTAGAGAGTAGAATTCCTTTTCGTCTGCGTGCAATTTTCCATTATATTTTATATTGTGGATAGGGAAAGTCGACTGGGGGTGAGGGCAACAGTCATGTGTTGTTGTTGCTTTCTTCCTTTGGCCATTTTCAATTGATCAGTGCCATCATCTCACGTATCAGCGGTATAATTCCTGAAATTGAATGCATATTCCCTACGCGGTGCAGAGGAAGCCGTACTCCGTCCAGACCTGGGGAATCGTCTTTAATTACAATTTTTCCACATCTCGGTTTTTCATTTTGTGCACGGCTAGCTCATTAAATTTCTTGTTCTTGTTTTTATGCAACATTCGTGCACGTTGCTCCAACGCTAAACTGTGCAGATGATCGTTGGAGAAGTCTGCGTATTACTCGTATGCACGGCTCGTATGCAATCTGAATTAAGTGGAAAGTAAAAATATATCGAGGGATTACTTCCACGTACGATATGGACATTTTGTTCTTGGCTTTTAGTCATGCTTGTCAATGGCATTCGTAATTAGACCAAAACCGAGCCCCATACTAACTAGGAACGGTGTGAAGCCGGCATTCCATGTGAATGCATAATTATCGCAGTGGCTCTTGTTCACCAATAAGGGTTGAACGTCGAAATGAACAATATTAATTTAAATTGATAAACTATATGTATTTTTAAATAATTAAATAATTGATGTGCTTTGCAACGGAGAAATCGTAACGATTTCGTCGAATGCCGTTGCGGATTGAGAAATGAAAATCTTATTTTGACTGTACATTTGAGCTTCACTTTGTTTATACAATTACCGTACCCAAATCTTACCACCCTCCCACTTTTCCAAAAGTCTTGCCATTTCCTATGCTTAAAATACTCTCATCAAGTAGTCGACATGGCCGTGGCTCATCAATTCATGTTGCTACATATCGCCCACCCCTATTTTAAACAAGAACTCACCCTCTGTGCATTCACCCTGGTCTTCTACGTTTCTGATCTCGCACTCTCCCACTTTGTCGTTTTCACTTTTTCAGGAAAGTCCATCTGTGCAGAGTTTCAGCATTATTGAGAATTGAGATGGAAAAATCCCTTCAGAGTTATGGATTTTATCGTCTTCTGATAGTCCACTGCGTCTTTCTTCTGCATATACATAAATGTATAGCCTTTATGATTTGAGGCCCAGCAAAAGTTTACATCGTGGTAGTACACACGAGGGTGGCAGATACTCGTCGGCATATAGACACACATCTATATGTGTACATATATTAAATTGCTGTGCGTTGGCTCCCTCTTCGGCCTGTAGGGATGTAAAGCTTTTCATTTCTCAGCGCCATTTGCCTTAATGTCTAACGGCGCAGCGCGGCACTGCGACGTGAGGCGTCTGTGTGCGTCTGTAATCCGTGCGCGGTTGTGTGCGTTTTCGTATACGGTCACGGCGCGGTGTTCAGATGAGGGTGGTTTTGGCCACTTTCTTTTCCATGGTATATCCTAAATGGTTTTGTGTGCGAATGTTGGTTAGTTATAAAGGAAAACTTTTCCTATTTAAAGATGGTCGCTTGTGCGTCAGCTCCGAAGCCCTTGATTTGCCGCCACCCTCCTTATACAGCGTCTTACGCTCGATTGTATATTGTTGCTTTGGTTCAGTTGCCTTGGCATTTGAGAATGTGTGTTTTTTGTTGCCATGCACATACATTTTGAATCGCCTTTTGATAATAATGTCAACTAAAGATGAACATTTTTACAAACAAATACGATTATGCCTTTACTTGACACAAGTCATCCACTCTTATGGTGTGGTTTTGATTAATTATAATAACAATAAGACGATCAATGCCGATGATATCTGTATATCAGACATTGTCGTTTCAGGGACTCTCGAACGCACATCCTTTTCTGAAATGTGTGTTTCTACTATACATGTTGTAAACTGTAAAATTGCCGATTATACTAAAATAAAATACATTTGCGCCACATGTAAGCAAATCGCCACATATTATATACAAAAGAGTGGTCGACTAGAACAAGAAGACAGGAGATTAGATATCCCTTCGGTCATTAATTTTCAGAGACCGAAAAATGAACTGGATGGAGGGATAGAGTGAAATCTAAAAAGATATCAGGCAAAGAAGTACACAAGTGTGCGATGAAAATCATTGGCAAAAGGACTGTGGGCAGGTGGGCCTGGGGGTGGGGGGGTCATGGTTGAACTGACCGTTGGATATTATGGGAGCAAACAGTGTATTGTTGAGGGCAACAAAAGCAATGGACATGTGTGTGAGTGTCAGAAGGAGAGGATGAGGGGGCCCCAGCAAAATGAGGTGAGATAAACCTGGCCATGTCCTACTCGTATAAAGACTATAGTCGTACAAGAAGTCATGGATTAGCGGCCAGGGAGCTAGGTATACAGCTCTAGTGTATGTATTTGTGTGTAACAATCAACAAACATGTTATAATTTATCTGCGTGCGTGTTTGTATTGATCACCTCATCACACCCCATCATCATCCCACATATCACATTTTATCGTACAATGAAAAACGTTACAGCAACATTCAGGCGTATTCATAGAAAACACATGCGATCACATTTCCTAGAACATAGTAAGAGGGTAGCAATGCTCTTCTGTACCTTTAACTTCTATTGAATTTGTGGGTCAGCGACAAGCTGGGCAACAAGCCGCGACATTGTTTCCCTTAAATCAATAATTTGTAAACATTGGATGGTTTTTAATGTATTAAGCATATTTTTTAGCTGCTGCTTGCAATTAGAATTGTAAAAAAAGGAAATACTCACACAAAGGCCGAAGTTAAATAAATCAATATTCCTCGTAATACAACTTTCGTAAACAAGAGTCTTAAATTTTCTGCTGTCTCTAAAAGAACATTTCATTGAAAAATTTGTGTGTTCGAAATGCATGTAAATTTTAGGACACGATTGAGTGAAACTATGTAGGGACTTTCCTACTGAAAATCTAAATCATGAAAACATAGACTGACTGAAGATGGATACCTAATTTTAGAGAAGGGGCATTTTAAGTAAATTTGTACAATAGATTCAGAAAGTTTTGATGAAAATGCATTAGTTGTATTTTACTATCTTAAATTTTATTGCACACAATCAAAATGCTATTTGAAGTTGAGGAAATTGTCCAGAAATGTGAATATGCTTGATATTATTTGCGCCTCTAATCAGACTTGTTTGCCAAAATTCTGGTCAAATTTGCAATGAAATACTTTTTGAACAAGAAATGATTTATTTTTAGACAAACTTGTTCTTTCCATTTAAAGTTACATTAAGCGACTCCCTTGATTTTATATAATTTGGAATTAATTACATAATTGATTTTTTTCTTAAACTGTCTTATTCAAAATTACAATTAAAACGTCAAGTATTTTTGAATGGAAAAACCGCCTTCAAAATATTTTGCATTTATATAAGCTCTATGACTGCAAAATAATTATTTTTAATTTTACAAGTATTTCATTAATGAATAAAGAATATTTCATATAACAAAACAATTTTAAGACAACTCCGTGTCCTAGCTGGATGGGAAAAAAATCTTACCTCAGTCAAATCACCCCATCTATTAAACGCTAGTGATTCTATTCTAAAGATCTGGAATATCCCAATGCAGCTGCAAAATGTATTTAGGATGTTTGTTGCAAGATTCGACCACCAGGGGCGCACATTAAATATCCCATGTTAGCAAGGACTCTTTTGAATAGCATCTCTGAATTGATATGATCTATAATCCGAGAATAATTTAAAATAGGACAAGTTTAAAATATGGTTATAGTTTCATTTATTTTTATTCGAATTAAATATATTTCAACATTTGTTTTATAATTCACAATTTCCTTAATTATTAAGACATTAAAAAATCCTTAAATGTTATAATTTTTGAGTTCATTTAATATGCTATAAGATAAAAGTCCAAGACGCTCAGTCGCGTTACAAGTGCATTTACTTAATATTATTTAAAATGTTAATATTTGCTTATATTTTATGTTTTTAAAAGTCATCTGCTAATTTGACGGAAGAAATTATTTTAATTGGAATGACCATTTTCAGTTGTTTATTTCATTTACGGGGGTCAGAACTGAAAGAATTTTCTTTTGTAATCATCCTTTATGATGTTTGTCTTTGTTTAGCGCCACAATTAATTTTAAAATAAATAAAATATGGTTCTACATATTTCCTTTGCTCACGTTTGAGTTTCTACACTTTTCATTTCTCCCATCATCCTCTGACTGTGCAAATTTACATATTTATTTCAACCATAAATTCGCCTATATGCTGGCTGATGTATGCAAAACCATTTACATTGTTTATTCTCCTCTAATTTTCTTTTTATACATCATTTATTATTTTTTATGCACAAAAGCGAGACCCAAATTGACGGCCAAGATCATTATGATGATGACAAAGGTGTGGCTGGGAGAGATGGCCACCACCGCATCGAGACAAAGCTAACCGACCGGACTTGAAGGGTAGATAGTGAAATGAGCTAGAAATTACGAAAATTCATCCCAAGTGGGAAAACCCTGTTTCATGTATGTAAATGCCGAAAGCCGGCAAAAGTATAAGGCAAAAATAAAAACGTACACAAATAAAAGGAGCAGTTAACCTTCTTCGTAATCGGGCGATCAGCGGGAGGAGATGCGGTATTCATTTTGTATGCTGTGCTGAGTCGCGCCGAACCTCGCCGGTTTTCATCCCCTTTTGCATGTGAACGCGAATGTATGGTGCAAACGCCACAACCACCACCTACAATACACCATTTCGCCATAATATCTTTTCCGCATGGACATTTTTCCATGGCTGGCAACGAGGCGGAGCCTTTTTTGTATGCCCAACACTCAAAATGACCGTCCGACACAAACACATAAAAAAATTAAAGGAACCTCACGTACAACACACATGGTCGTCTGCTGGTGTGAGTTCATATAGGGATGGAAAAAAGGATCAAAAGCGACCAAAAATGCCCAAACGAAAAAAAATCAATAATCAAAAAGATTGCCGGCATGTGAATGTATGTTGGCGTTGTGTATGTGTGAATATTTGAATTTTGTCAGTGAAGGGAACGACGGAAAAGATTGTGAAATTCGGTTGGAAAAACGAGTTTTTCCATCTCATTTTCATTCTGCAGTAACGAACTGGTTAAAGTGAAACACAGTGAAAAAAGAGGCGGGTTTTTCTCCGTGGTGTGTATTTTTCACCCTTTATCCGCGCTCCACTCTGTTTTCGTGGAGCGCGTCGCGTCGCATCCTTAGAGTTCACTTTTGTGGCGTTCTATTACAAGGGTAGCGGCGAGATGAAAGCGGGGATTCATTTTCCATTTGCTGGTTCTATATTGCTGTGGATTTTAATTTATTTTTATTTTAGGCAAGTAATTTTCGTTCGTTAGGAGAGTAAGAGGTCCACAGGGAGGACGCCAAAGCAGTGGCGGTGGTGGTGGCGGTGAAATTTCTCTTTTCAATTTCTCATGGCGAACAGTGTGTTTGCATGGTTGTTTGAAGTTGAAAAATTACTCGTATGCCCAACGTGTACACATAAACACACGTTGGGTGTGGGGCCGTTTTCCACTGCGATTTCTTTTCGTTATATGCCTTCGCGGTGTACGAGTTGTGTACAATTTACATATTTGGTGTGTATGTTCGTACAAAGCTGCAGCAATTTCGCATCGTACAGCTCTTTGAGGATTTGCGGCTTCGTTTTATATTTGGGGGGCGAAATCCTGTATTTTCCCTATCCGCTGTTAAGTAAATAAGAGGCAAATGTTCAGTCATTAATTCTTATTTATTGGGCCTTCGTGTGGTAGATATAATATGGCTACGCGCATAGGGGGTTGCTTTGTACTTTAATTTGTTTTTACTTTACTTCATATCTTATAATTACACGCATCTTTGAATTGCTTTCTGCATGACTGGCTTTACATGGAATAAAAGCCTTGATTGCATCACAAATTTATTTAGAATAAAATTCAAGCGACGTCAAAACGTGTCCATAAATCTCTAAATTAAATTCTTTACATTTTATATAGAAAAAGCTGGTTCTTAATATCACCCTCTCATGAACTAGAACGGGAATATTCAACACTTTACTATTTTGATTGATATGTTACTAACTTTGACAGCAAAACGTTTTCGGGTTTTCAAAGAATATACATAGAAAGGCTAAAATATTGATTTTCCACTTTGTTTCATTTAAAGTAATTAATTAGAAAATATTCCATTTACTAACAATGGAATCTTTAAAACGAAGCAATTTGTCTATATAATTAACAAAAAATTTAACGAGATTCGCTTTTTGGGATACGAAAATTGTGACATTCAGAAATTGGTTCCTTTAGTTATTTTTGAAAATATTGGAAATATGTTTTATAACGTTTCTCTTGAAATCAGCGGATGTTTCATTTTCGCTGTTTTAAAATATTTTTACCTTCGCCGTGTTTGCGTTAAACGCTTTTGGTAAATTTTGTGTCTGGTCGTGATCAAGCATCACACAGAGTTCACAAGAATAAAAAACACACATTGAAAACCGCTGATTTTCCAGCGGGATGATTTTGAATATTTGAACCCATCGATGTTTTCGGAATTTCATAAATGTATTTTAATTATGGTTTATTAACTTCATTAAATGACAAAGTCGTTTTAATTGATTTTTCTAGGAAATTAAGCTTTTTGTTTCGTTTATTCCACGATCCTTTGATATAAATAGAAATGAATAATGAAATTAAATAGAATTTGTAGGTTTTACAAAAGATCTTTGTGTTTTTGTTCGTTTAAATGTTTCATGTGTTTTCCATTTATCTCTAATTGATTCAATAGATAATGGTTCTTAGACCATTCTAACCACTAAATAATGGTATAAGCTTATTGTTGACTCGTTGACAAGCTTTGCGGTTTGAAATGTGCAGCGCATTATTTCCGGAGCTCTATTTGTTTAAGTCGTCAAAAATTTATCGTATTTATTATAAAATATATTTATTCGGAATAATTATTTAGTTGTAAAAACCCTAAAGTGTAGGCCCAGTTCAATACGAATTTTTAAATTTTTTGAAACGTTTATTTCTTCTTATAAATGACGTGAAAACTCACTTGTTTGGTCAGTATGCAAGTTAATGTCAAAAATGTATTTTCTTGGAGCCAAGATGATTGTAAAGAAACTTAAAAGAACTTAAATTAGCGACAAAAGCAAATCTTAAAAAAACTGTAAAATTGGCTTATAAAATTTTTTCCGAAAAAAGGAACTGGTGAAGGTATATTTTGGTAAAAGACGCATTCAAACGAATCTTCTGATAAAAAAAAAACACCACAGATTAAAATTGGGAAAATTTGGGTATACCATATGCTCGCATATCGATTGATATGAGTTTAATATCTAGACAGATTGAATTAATGCACAAAAGCTTTGAATATATTTTACATAAACAATCGGAACAGAATCCAGACTATTAAGTGAATTTGAAGTCATTTTCGGCTGACAGTTTAAACTATTCGCATATTGAAATGTCAAAAATTAAACAAAATTGAAATGCTTCAATACTTCAGAAGAAACAGAATGCATAAAGGCATAACAAATCAGACGTTTAATTAAAGACGCAACAAGGCCGAATAATGAAATTTAGAATGTTTGTAGAATAAGATACAAGCAATACAAGTAACACATTCAGTTTAAAAAATTGCGTTAGTTTATCGAAATTATCGTCGATCTCTTATATCTGATGCTACACATTTTTTATTTTTTCAAAAGCTGCCATATAAAAGACTCATATGAAGTTCATTGAAATACAAGAGACCAACAAGAGCAACAATAGAAAACGCTCGATATGGCGGGAAATCAATAATTTTTCCTCTTCCCCTTGATCTGGTGAATACTTAAAAAAAAAATTACATTTTTTCCAATATTCTCATTCTCTCCTGCTTTCGAATGAAACGCGAGTTGATGGGAAAAATGCACTGACATACTTATAATTGTATTTTTGTGTGTTATTTTAATTTGCAGGGAACGCGGAACTCGCATGCATCTGCCTTTCCTTTACCCATGCATTTATTTAGCATTCTTTTTCAGTATGTAATTTGTTGCAATGCTTTCCTGCACTGGCAAAGTAGGGGTAATTTTTATATTGCCGTTTTTTTTTTTGCTTTACAATTTTTATTCTGTTCAATTCTGAATGCATTTTTATTTTAATGGCTTGTTCTTCCCACTTCATATGATGCATGTGTGAAAATATACAAGCAATGCCGAAGCTCGTGTGTGTATACGCGATCTGATTTCTTTTCTCTTGACCATAATTTTTCCCGTTCCATTTTGTTTATAAATATTTTCCTTGCATTTTTATTTGTACATACGTGTCCACAAAAAGGCCGGCGAAAAAAAATCGTGGATACTGATTTTTACGTTTTTTTTATGTTCGCGGATAAAATTACCATTTTTATAAATTCACAGGAACCATTAAAAAATGACTGTGGCTCACTTGCAGTACGGAGAGTGCACATTGCACAAGCCGCAAACGTACGGATCAGAATTGTCGGCGTGTCAATTACATCAAACAATCGCTGCGCTAAGTGGCAAAAGTGCATCTTTTAAGTTCCTCGAAAGTGTGTATAGTTGACGAAAAGCTAGTTGGTCCACGACTTAGTATGTGTGAGACATATGTTTTGTGATTTGTGCAGTGAATGTGTGCCTGAGATGGAAGAGTGGCGAAGGGAGAGGGTGTTTACCAACTATGTTTGATGTGGCACTAATCGATTTGCTAATATCAAAGCATTTTGTATTTGAGTGCAACAATGCGGTCCGCAAGTGTGGAGTATGCGTAGAATATCGCGACTAGACACTGGTCTAATCAAAAATTGAAAAGCATTTTGTCAGATGAGCGCCATTTGTATGAATGAAGTCCTTTTGATATACAATTTTGTTTCATATAATTATTTGGTGGGATTAGAATGAAGAATGTGCAGGCGAAAAGATTTCTGGATACGTCAGTTACCATTAAGCAGTTTTAAATAAAATTAGTAAAATAATTGCATTCGGTTACAATTGTCACGGCTTCTTGATTTTAAAGTTAAATATTTAATGTTTTTTTTTGACATTTACAATTTACGTAAATTTAGCGCAATAAAAACATATTTGTTTTGAGAATATGCAAACTGAGCTCATCTCCATATTTGAATATGTCGCATGTTTTTAATGTGAAAATGCTTATTATTCATTGAAACATAATTATTTTTCACTGAAAGGCATTCTGAAACAACGCAACTATTTAAAAATAATAAAATGCACGTTTCTGGCTGGTGCTCAGCGCTCAAGTCAACAATTATACATGTAAACAGTTTTCATTAAAACTATATAGAAATTATTTTATGCATATTTGGGAAATTGCTTTTAATGTCTGCTTAGACCACAGATTGGATTAAAACTTTGCTACATATAAAATAAAACAGATTATTCTGAATTGTGCATAGCTTTTTGAAGAGCATACAGTTTTAAACATTTATTAATGGCTGCTTCAACTAACTAGCTGTTTTCTCGTATGGAAAGTTTCGCGGCGAAAAGTTAGACGGGCGAATTTCCATTAGTTGCAATGCAACCACAATAACACGTTAGTGGAAATTCTATATTTAAGGTATGAGAATATTCGGAAAACTTTTGCGTGTGCAATCGCAAACAAAACATAAACTCTTCCATAAAATAAACGTTAACGCAGAAATAACTTTTGTTATTAAATTATGATATATTTAATTTAGAGGATGTCTGGTGCTTTTCTGCAGAGAAATAATGTATGAAAATTTTTAATTTATTATAATATTTTAAACAACTTTTTGTTCAATATCCGAACCTTTTGCATTATTAATTTTCGTTACATGGTAATCATAGAAGTGTTTTAGAATTTGTATATTCTATGTTAAATTCCTAATTGTTTTTGTTTATATTTTTCTTACAGAAAAGCAACATGTTTAGCTAATATTTGTAAAAAATTTGTATTGATAAACACTTGACAGCTTGAAATGGCCTTTGAAATTTGAATGCGTGCGCAATATATGCCGAAGAAATTGGCGAAGGAAAAACTTTCGCATTCGCAAAAATATCCTCATTGGTGGATTTTTCCTAACAAAACTCCGCCCTTGAGCTTTTCGTGCTGGTTTTGCGTGAGGCGCATCGCAGAAAAAGCGACACCATCAACAACCCCAAAAACAAAACTAGCTCGGCGATATATTAACGAAAGAGCACGTCAAAGAGAACGATGTCCTCCATGGGAAACCGGATGAGTGCTGCAGAACAAAAAAAAAAAAAAAGAAAAAAAAAAACGCGCGCGCACCATCATACATGTATGTACATTGTACGTGCAGGACAGGACTCGCAGGAGTGTATGAAATGTGAACGTAATGTGTACATTTTGTGCAGTGTGGAATATGAGAAAAAAAGTTTAGCGCGATCAGAATTCTGTTTTTTGTCCACCAAAGCACGTTAAAATATTCACATTTTACTTTCTCTTTCGCGAGCTGTGCGGTGTATGCTGGCATTATATGTTTTTTGTATGACCGGCTAGAACAAACGACATAAATGGTTTGGGCGAATGCCTGGCGGGGTGGATGAGTGCGTCTCTTTCAACGTTCATTTTTAACCATGCGCGCTTTTTTCCCACCCACATCACGGCTCTTTTGCACCCCAAGTGGGCGCTCCGAAATTCACACACACACACACACCCACACCCACACATACACACGTATAGCCACAAAAGCTGAACACATTTCTGGCTCGTTTTGCTTTACCCTTATGCGATTATATGGTCCTTCTGTATGTTTTTGTTATGTCTACATTGATTTATGGGCGCTTGGACTCTTCTGGATAGCTTTTTTCCCTATTTTTTCCATCTAACTTTTCCTATCTCTATACGTAGGTCGTAGCCGTTCCATTCTTTTTGATATAGCCATCGTCTCCATGTTCTTGTCGCATTTGAGTCAGTTATAACTTATAACGAACAAATTATTTTCTATATGTATTTAGATATGTACAATGTACATTGAACATGACGAGCATAAGCATATGTTTTGCCTGATAGCGGCAAAATGTGCGGTAATTTTTCTACTTGTTTTTTGTATTGCCTCATTTCCATCGCTGCGCCGTTCAGCAATTTCTCCATTAGTTCTTGTGATGCGTGTGGCCTTTACCCTTCCTGTTGTCCATCCAGTGTTGTAGAGACGGAAGTCTGGAAGTCGTCATTGGTTTAATGGCAACAATGAAACAATGTCCGATGACCAATAATTGTTTTTTTATAATTATTGTTTGTTGATGAATCTCCGGCGTTGAAGTAGAATGGAAAATGGCGATACTCGAATTTCTTTGGTGTTTACTCCTTTTGAATGAAACCGTCTCAGTAACGATATTTTAAATTGAAATTTCTGAAAAAAAAAATTTAAAAAAAATTAGTAACCATTTATTTATTAAAAAAATCATGTTTGAATAATATGTTTAAAGCTCTTTGTTTAAATTGATGAAAAGCATTTTTTTTATTCAGCCAAACAATGTTTATTTAATTTTTAAAAGTTGATATGAAAAATCAATTGAATTCAAAAATGTTCAAGCTTTAAAATATAAGTATTATTACATGTTTTTAAAATAAATTACTTTTCTTATAATAAAATATAAGATTTTTTTTCTTATAATCATAAGAAAGTTTCTATTAACACAACAAAACTAATTAAATATGTACGTTACATCTAAATTTTAAGTTGTACATTTTCTTCAAGTTCAGGAAGTTAAATCGTTTTTCTGCATCATCAGAGTTTGGTATCGATATTGATTTCGGAACCGGGTTTTCGGTGCTAGAAAGTTTTAGAACCGGGTACACTGTTTAAGTTTCATCGTTAACCGAAGATCTTTTTTTGGTAGAGAGTTTTCCAGAAAATACACATTCATAATCAACGCTTGTTGGCGAAATTGATGTAGTAACCGATGATAACATGCTTCTACATATTTTCCTCTCAGATCTACCCTTCAGCTCAAAAATTGATATTTCTTTTCTATTACACCCACTATTTAATGTCTTTGGTATTAAAGAATATGCCTGTTTAATGATTTTTCAGTTAAGTTGCTCTTTCAGAGGCAATTCGTATATTTCATCCTCTTCATCTTTCTATGTTCTATGTTCCACTAATTCAAGACTGCAGTTATTTACTCTATTTAAAGACCTAACAATCATTTTAATAAAAGGCGAAAAGGTCTCAAAGAACACCGTTGAGTCAATGTCAATATTTCATCACAGTTTTGATTGTTCTTGTGCATATATTGCAGTAATCAAGACGGTCGTTATCGCGGTTACACAGAGTATTGGCACCGAAAACCAGGACTTTTATATATTCAAACCCGGTTTTCGATGCCGTTTTAAAAAAAAATAACGGGATTCCCGGGTATCCGGTACCGGATGTCAGGTATGGATGCAAGGGGTAAATGATTTATTCAACTTACGAGTATACATAGCTTTTTAAAGTCGTTTTTCATTTATATACGGACAATAACACGAAGCTTTATGAATGCAGGTAAGACTATCTTGTAATTAAAATATTTGGCAAAAAAAGATAGAATAGGAATAAGAAAGAGCATATTTACGTTTAAAGTGTTTATGCAAAGGCAAACTATCTAAAACCTGAGTCGAGTACTATTTAAGAGTTAACATTTTTGACACTATGCAAAAGTCTTTATTTATTTCTGAAACTTTATTTTTTAATATATTAAAAAGTTTAGTAAGTTTAAATTACATTTTTAATGAGTAGACTCAAAGAAGTTCGAATGTTCTTTTTACTGTTCAGATACTTAAAGTTTGCTATTAGAAAAATAATTAT
>JANSTS010002666.1:82192-93223 GCA_026546915.1 Sylvicola fuscatus
CGATTAAATAATTTAACATGTATTTTTAGCAATTGCCAATACGATAAACAAAAATATTATTAATATTTTTATATGATTAGCTTAACATTGTTTGGTGTGTTAACATATATTAGAAAACCGTACTCCACGTATGTGGATACATGGATAGAGGAATAATCAACGTCTAATCCAAGCGAAGCAATTTCAAATGCAAAAACTGAGGATAAGGGTAAAACTAAATATGACAGCGGCCATTAAAACTCCCTCGCATTTCCCGCCCGTACCCTTCATCCGCCTACCGCCACCGGTCCCTAGCTTCATTTATTTTAATTACACAGAAGTAGAAGATGACCAAGAACAAGAAGAAGTAAAAGTGGGATAAGGGTTGGTCGTACATATACGAAAATTTCACCCAAAAATATTATCCAATTTGCATGCGTATGTGTACACTACGAGTATATGCGAACACTCGGGTTCTTATTATTCCTTATTTTTGTGTGTTTGGGAGGAAGGGGCCTTGCTAAAAGGGACCAGCTCTCATGCCCAAAATGATTTCTATTTCGTCTTTTCAGGCGCACCGTTATTGTCCCACCCATATCTGTAGCCGGGCATTCAAACTGTCGACTATGCTTTGCACGTACACAGCACACACACACACACACACACACACTCACACGACGAGTATACATAAATTTATATCTCTACTTAAATAAAATGAAATGAATGGTGGAGCGACGATGGTTTCCCAACTCTCACCCACCCTTACGGTTATGTGTGTGGCGTACGGGCGCCGTACATATCTATCAGCAAGCCGAATACATGTATGGTGTAGGACGTAGGTATACTTCCAGCAGTGGCAGTACTCGCTCTCTTACTTGAGCACCCATCAAGTGGGCACTGTGTGCTTTGTTTGTGTCTTTATATTAGATTTTTGGTAAAAGGCGGTGGGTTGAATGCCGAGGGTGACTGGTGCCGTACGGTACAAAGACGGAAATTTCCTCATTTACCTCAGCATTTTCATTCCGGTTAACTTAGAAATCATATACACAGGGAACATATATGCATACACACATTACACACACGTAATGGAATGGCCAACAGCAAAATAAATGACTATGGGGGGTTGAAAACTTTCTAAATTTATGCACATTATGCGATGGAACTTTTAGGTCGCCTCTAAGATCGCCATTGTATCCACCCTCGTATAGTCATCAGCATCCCCTATTTATTTTCTAAATTCAAAATTTACATACGTATCTGCACTGTACACACAACTATTTTCCGTCTATGTGAAAGGAATTAAAACAAAACAAAATTAATTGGCTTTATTTCACTAAAATATTTGTTTCTGTTCCATAAAATTTCTTTCGCTGCATCTGGCTATAAAAGTAAACATAAAATGTATGCGCTGGCAGATCATTTCAGTTCGAACCCTTTTTCCTATATGCGAGTGTATGCATTTAAAATCGAATCATATCATGTTAGCGCGTGAGAATGATTCACCCCAAATTCAATTGAGTGCGTCTTTAGTATTGCTTTAAGAAACTTGTTTGCTGACTTGACCATCCACTTTAAGTGTAATTTACAGAATATATTATAACTATTCAAAGACTCACTATTTCAGGGTGATTCGTGAGATATGTCGTTACGCTAAAAAAAATATATCGGTTAATACAAACTAATCGGTAAAACAAAAACTCTGCAACTATCATTGAAACAATTAAAACTCAAGACATTAAGCGCATTAAGAAGATGGCACGGGTCATCCCTTCACATTCCCAATTTAATAATAATGATAACACGGGGTCCCAAATAGGAATAGTTTTGACCTTTACAAGCACCCTAATCATCCTGCACAAAGAAGACGCTTTAAATTATTTCTCACCCTTAATCGTACTTCTTATGTTTACGTTGAGATGTCAAATGTCAACCGATATTTTGGGAGATATTTTTTTTTCTCAATATAATTCACTGTTGTTTGTTAGCGGCTCTTGAAATGTCTCATGTTTTATTTGTTCTTGTTCATTGTCCCCTATAGTACGTCCATCCCACATCGCAAGCCATATCGAAAGGGTTGAACGGAAAAGGTATTATCTTCCATTAATTCTCGTAATGTTTTGAGTTAATAAAAGCAAATACGACCACCACACCAGATTAAATGAATATACATACGCGCATCCTTCGAAGGATCTGCGCTCCAGTTTTTTTTTTGTTTGCGCTCCATTTTATCCACATCAGTCCTCGACATTGGTGTCAAAGTGGCCACGCGGATTATTTTCTTTATCCGCCTCGTCAAAATGTTAATTGACAATATCCATTAGAGAGTGCGGGCTTATTCGTTGTGCCACGATGTGTGTTTTGGGTTGATTAAGCGTCCTTTCGGGTAGCTCGTGCTCTATCTTTTTGCACACAAACAAGTAAGGCGCCAAATTAATACGAGCGTCTTAATGCTAATGGCGTGGTATTTTTCCATTGCCTAATGACTTGAATGTGATCATGATATATGTATGCAGTATGTAACAATTGGCTATAGGCAATAGGAGTCGAGCAGAATGTTACAGCGGACCCCGGTGGCCAACATTTGTGCCGTTAAACAGGTCCCTGGAAAGGCCAACGGAAAGGATGAGCCGGCCTGGAATAGATAAACGAAGAGGACTGACATAAAACGAGGATTTAAAAACGCACATTCGCGTTAAATATTATTTAACAATGTACAAGGGGTTGCCTTTCAATTTTGTATAATCATTTTCTAAAAGTTGTTTCGCTGCCGTCCCAGCGTGCAATAACTTTTTATGATTTGAATTCTAATGGATAGCGACGTTTTAAGCTCACATACATGTTTTTCCTTTCGTTGGAGGATGACGACTTTGTGTGCTGCACATTTTCATTGTACAGAAACAAAAATTTGGTACTTAATAGAAAAGGTGAAACATTAAAGAAATTGTTCTAGAAAATCCAATAAGATTTTGTCAATTTTTATTAAAAATGTGTCTTCGGAAGCTTCCCATGCTGCTCAGACCGGACGCATGAAGGCGCTGGCATCGCAATATTCTTTAGGCTGCCTTGAGATTGCTCGCGCAACCCTAGTCAGCAATAGATGTCGGGGAATTGTAATATTTTTATACAATTGATTAAAGTTACATTTAAAAAAACTTTAAACAATTAAAATAAATTTAGTGGCCACTAGTGTGTGTTGGAGTATTTTCCATATTCAATATTGTCTAAAAAGGCTGGTCGAAACTACTGGTCGGAAAATGCATATTAAGTGTTCGTTGCATTCTAAAACCACATCAATGTATGCAACAATTACCTTATAGATGATGTGCATATGGGATGAGTGAGTGAGAACACCGTCTCGTCAAAATTCACTTTCGACATTGTTAATCAAGTTGTTGATAGGGGCAGAAACCGTCGAAAGTACAAACATATTGGAATGCATGATGCTATATGCAACTTGCCACCGATGCCCATCATTTTGAGTGAAACATTTCTATACACATTTCGGCGCAGATTCAGACCATCTTCCGTCATTGATAGACGCACAAAATCATATTATGTTCATGCAAACGATTCAATAACATCGCCCTTTCATCACTTTTCTTCGATTTTCACACACGTCACCCCCTTGGAAGTAGCTGAGGCTATTTTTAGTCGAGTGTTGACTTTTTTTTAGCAAGCCCTACGGTCTACGGACTATGCGAACAGACGTTACTGTCGCATCAGTAATATATGCACACACATGGGTGTCTTTGCCACATTACAGAAGGTTAACGATACGTTGTGAGCTTTTCTCACAATATACATATACTCGTTTGTGCGCGCTTCTGGAGAACATCAAAGGCGCAATTAATGAGTGAACAAAGAAGGGTTAACAGTAACTAGTAGGTGGCTGCAAAAGTGTTGTCGTACAGCCGCAGTCAATGTGTGCATACATCGATGAATCAATGAGCGGAAAAGATATCCTGCGTGTAATAATAGGTGGCAGTTTAAGATCTTTGCAATTAATTTACACTCATGTAGCCATGTATAAATTCATTAATAATGTTCTCACACGCCAAGTGATAAGAGAAACACTTGCAAGTGAAACTGTATAATATGAACACTGCGTGCATTTGGTTAGCAATTGCGGAAGGGGTGGTTATTGTGCGTACATGCAACGGGTGTTGTGTTGAACTGAGTACTGAGTAGTGTAGATAGGGGTGAACACATGATGTAGACTAGTACATTATATGCAATTATGTATGAAGAGTGGTGAGCTATAAAATTATTCAGGTAATCATTTTCGTTTAAGCAATAACATATATTGAAAAGAAATAGGAAATATAAAAGAATGTTAAGGTAATGTTTTTGTTGGTAAAGTTTGACTGATTGCGTAAGGAGAATGTCCACATTATCAAAGGTGTAATTTCATTCTATTAAAACAGTAAAGAAGAACATTTTAGTTCTCACCTTTTAAGAAAAAACTGTTGAATATGGTGGTGAAAACAGTTTATATAAAAATTTGTTCGAAATTTGAGAAATAAAATCTCTTTGGATTTCTCACTGCAATTATTATTAAACAAATCCATTCTTTTAGAGAATCTTTTAACACTGATCAATAGCTGCTAATTCTTGCTGTATTAAAAAAAATATTTTAGACCTAAACCTTAAAGTTGCCTCCGTAAAAAAAGGTTACTGCGCAACAAGTTTTTTGTTTGTCGCTTTTAACGAGATTTATACAAATTTTATATATTTAAAAGTTATGCATTTAGAGCTCGATACCAAACTAACTAGACATAAAGTTTTGTTTTTCTATTTTTTATAATTTTCATATCTATCTTTTTAATTGTTTCTTAAAAAACTGCACTGATTATATTTTGTATTTTATATAATTCTCTTAATACTGTTTACTGTTACAGCTAAACTATAAAGTTAGAGCCATTCAGATTTCTGTACAGAATATGTTTTTTGGTTGGGTGCCACAGGATGTGGAATATACAATATTAAAGAAAACATTATATGAATGTTACTTAGAATATATTAACATGTTACATCTTTACTAGAAATTTACGATATTTAACAAATAAGATAAATGTTTTGATTTATTTGGCCTTTTTTCAAATCCCTGAATGAATCAGTATTGACTGTATTGATTGATCACAAAATGCGTTAGTGTCGTAAATTATTAAAGCAGTAAGAATGCAAATAGACAAGCACTAAGTGGAGTTTTCTATTCTATTCTAAATTAACTGAACTTTTAATGTAAATCTTTATATTTGCCGTAAAATTAATTGCGTAATCTGGGCCTAAATTATTGTATTGGAATTGTGTCTTGCTCAAATTTATAAATAACAATATTAATACTTTACTTATAAACAAACTTTTCAAGATGCATTTTTTAGTATTCTATAAAGTACAAGCCGACCCGATGAACATTGTCCTGTACAAAGCAACAGCTCAATCATTTCCTACAAATATACCCATTTTTTATTTTATCTACCTTTTGACATATGAGTTTTAGAATGTTCTACGCTCATTTACGATATATACGTCCCAATATCAAGAACATTAGTTGAGAAATTAAAAAGTTAGTTGAACCCCAACGATTAGATAAGCCAACATACAAGTGTTAACATATCATCTAAATTGATGAATAACATTTAAGGACAGGAAAATGACCGACTCGGCTGAAACGATTTCAAATCAAAATTTATAATAAACATGTTATATAGCATAACAAAGCGAGGTCCTTTCCCGCATTAGCCATCTTCCGCTTGTAACAAGTTGCTTTGCCGGTGTACGTTTTTATAAAAGTTTGTCGCATCTTCTCACGCACCCAAAGAACACAATAACTCACATAAAATGCTTGATTACCTCAATAACCTCAAAAGCATAAGGGGACGCATAAAGAATAATCGCCGTATAAAAGAATTTTCAAACTTAAAAGTCCATCAGAAACGTGTTTTGTTGCGTATACACAGTTGAGGAGGGACATATTGTTGATGGTTATGTCGACCTTTACGATGTCAATTCCCGCTTAACTGGAGAGGGTGGCGGGTGCGAAATTCAAATCAGAAATATGTGTTCCGTCATTATATGGGCGATGGGAAATTTAAATCGTTTAACATCCGAAAATGTGAAACTCAAAACGCAATGCAATGTGCAATCGATTTTCGACGCTTCCACAATCCACATATTAAATATGTGTGTGCTCCTATACGCTACATAAATGCGCGTTTTGTACGTACGAGCATATACAAATATTTATTGGGTACACGTTGGTGCTTGATTTTTTGGGTAAAGGAAAATCAATCAAACTTTTGCCTTCATATCCACATGTGAGCGGTGCATTCACATTATGATGTTTGTTTGTGTGTAGACAATCGACACTGCCGGGCATGGGAAGATGAATGTGGTTACACGTATAAGTATATGAAACTTTGCAGGTTCTTCATACATAAAATGCATTCCTATTGCTGCTTAATTGCCTCCTATATTCCAATTGCAATATTGCAACAACACCAAGTGTTTGCTGCGAAAGTAGAAATACACACAGAAAACTTTTTTTTCGGAAGGGTGGCCGCTTAGAACATTGATCTTCCCTAACATTGAATATTTGATCAACTTGAACGTATATCGTTTTCCTCGTCTTATATCACTTTATGTGTTATTCATATTTGGCTCGCAATACCTGACGTTTAACAGTGAGTTTGCTGCTCACGACTGCGATACAATGTAGCTGCTTTTCGAAATATATTTCCTAATTGCAAAAGTTTCACTTTAGTGAGTTCTCTGTCTATTGAGCGTGAGCCATACAAGAAACAAATTGTGTGCGCTGAAAGAAAAATGAAAATAGAAGAAGACGATGCCAAATTAACAGCCCTCTTGCACCCACTGCCCATACCACCCCCACCCCCCGCAAAGTTGCATGTTTTTTGAAAATATTTTAAACACATGTAAGTGCATGCACATATTTCACTCTATGAATGGTTACATAATGTCTATGTGTGTATGTTTGTTGAAACTAAAGACATTATATTCTATACACGAGATATGCAAACGAATAGGGAAACTGCTTAAAAGTTACATACGTTTCATTAAGCCAGCACGGAACACAATACCATCGGTTGTGTGTAACAGAAAGTAGGGTGGGTAAATGATATGGAGTTGCTGGCAAAGGTGTAAAATGTATCACTCTCCCTTCAATTGTACAATACAATTGGGCTATAGTGGTGGTGCTCCAACCTTCCTCCCTCCTCCCTCCGCCCCAATCAAACTCGTTTCATACCATTTTTATAGACGTTATAATTTCTTATCAATTGTTATGCTGTGCCGCCGAAAATCGAAACGTGGCGGTAGTTGCTGCGCGGCATTTAGGGTGAAGCAGAGGGGCAGCATAAAAAATGAATATAAATCATTTTAGTGTTTCACATGTGTGAAAAGTGGCCACAAGGCTAGTCAGAACGGCAGATTCGTCGAATGTCCCTTCGCTTCGCCCAAATCGGCATTAAGAGGACACCGCACCGCTTGCACTGAACATTTGGTCGCGCGTCTTTATCTCTGGCATGTGTGTGGTGTGTAAACTTTCCAAATGTTTAATGCGTGCCATCGCGACCCCCCACCATATATCGATCACTCTTTATTACGATGATGGTTCATTTGTTTGCGCTATTATTTATTTGTGTAAAGCTTACACTCTGGCAACCCCACCTAATGTCATAAGATAAGATTACGTTTGAAAAATATGTACAAGTGGTAAATATGAAAAAAGCGCACAACTTCCAAGGTAAACGAGCTTGGGGGAGGTGAGGCCAAATGCTAAGCCATCTGTTCATTTCTATAATCTGTTTTATTAGACTTAATTTATCAAGCTGTTTCAGGTCCGATTCATTGTCTGAAGTCTTTATCTTTTTAATTGATTTGTCTTGATGGAAGATTTCCATTTTTGTAAAGGTAAAGCTAAAGGTAATACAACAAAAAAACAACTTTGATTAGAAAAAATGCGCGTGCGAGGCCGCTTTATACAGGTGAGCGCATCGAAGTTGATTGAGGAGCACAAATATGATAAGAAATTAGTTTATCGCCTGATATTGAGGACATTGTTTACTTTAGTTACGATGATATGCAGGTGGGTTTCTCACATTACCAGGTGAATTGCACTTCACTTTACTGAACATACCCAGTCGTATGTGAAAGTGAGAAAATTGGGTCTATTGGAAAATGCAAATGCCGCTTATTATTCGGGTGTTAAGGGAGTTAAATAATAAAATCAACGTGGATTACAATTTGACTTTATTAGATGGCAATTAAAAGGAACACGTTTCAAGAAAAGGAGTTGGCATCGGGGTGGTCTGCAAGCGAACTTAATCAGCTGGATTATGTAACTCACATTGAACATGAACTGTGTTGTTGATGGTAATTTTGAACGGACAAGGCGAAGGGTTAGGCTGGAACACACAAGACTATGCAGAGTATAAAGAAATAAGATGGGAGCAAATCCTTTAAACTGAATGGTCAAGCAAAAGTATTCCATTTTCTGATCTGCAATAGCTTTCAAGAACCATCTAAACACAATGTATGGGGTTTATGTAGGAAAAGATTTGGCCATCAGCATGCATATGTATAATTACATAGAAGCTCCGGAACGTAAAGCCATTGTCGGGCACACATGTCGTGTTTATGGGGGGTAAAAAGTGATGCAATTAAAGGAATAAGAGGGGTCAGTTTAAAGAAAATTCGGACATCGGACATAAACTGTTGTAAAACAGGATTAGAAAAGTGCCAATTTAACTGCACATTGGATTTAGTCTTGATTAAAAAAGTTCATAATGCAATGGTCGCTACATGCTCAGACAATAAAATCTCGAAGCATTGTAAATGAATTACATGTTCATTGACTTTCTTCAGCGATTTTTAGTTAAGTGCATCAACGGAAATTATTGATGCCATAACATATGCATAAATGGACATTTTAAGTTAACTGCAAGTCACAAGGAGACGAAGCGAGGCGATGCAATGTGCCGTTATATACAAACTTGTGGCCAACATTTTATGATGAAAACTTATGGACGTCCACAAAAGGGGCGAAATTAACAAGCTTGTAGCCAAACAACTTTTCCACTCACACAGCGTCTTTTTATTGGCAATTTTCTTCTTCGATGGCCAATTGATTAAAATTGACTTAGCACTTAAGCTATCTATGAAACGCTGGCCCATCAAATCTGCACATATGGATGCTGTCAAGCCATAAAAATTAACCACAACAAGATAATTGCGTTTTTGTGCGCTTTGTCTTCTCCAGCCCCGCACACTCGTTTTTCGCCGTTATCTTCTTATTTAATATATTTTTTTTATTTCGACGTGCTCGGCGTTGATGATGTTTTTCCACCTCAAATTGTGTGTACACTCGAAACATTTAATTCCATCTTATATGCGACGAGAGAGAGCCGCCCGTCCGCCGCCGCCGCGGCCCTCGATGCGATTAACACAAATAGGAAACGAGTAAACAAGAGGTGATATAAACCGCGAACGATCGAACACTGACCGAATGGCACAAGGATGAAGCGGAGGGGAGGCGGAGGAAAAGGGACGCAGATGCAAATAAAGTGCTCGCGCTCGCATTTCATGTCATATTCTTTGTTCATACATTTTATGCGGATACTCATACTGTTGCAGAAACACATTAATATGGAAGCGAATCCGATGTTTTGTATTATTGCATGAAAACGATGTTTTCCGCTGCTGACATTTAAGTGTGAAGATCAAATAAAAAGTAAATTACCTTCGTGCCATAAAATGTCAAGATGAACGAGCATTGAGCATAATGTATTTGATAAAATTAGGGGGATGCCAAAAGGAATTTATGCGTTTGGAGTTGATCCTGTATAAACAAAAACGATGTTAACTTGTGAGTTTATATCAATCACATTTCATTGAAAATTACTTGTAAAAATAATTGGAAAAGGGAAAGACTAAAAGTTTGTTCATGTAGATAGTTTGATATGATACTTTTCTTCAATTTTAAGATAGGAAGAGAAAGAGTAAGTCTGTTACCATTCATTTTAATTTAATGCAGAAATTAAGCAATGATGTTACCATGGGAAAGTTAATAATTCCAATACGAGTTATAGTTTAAATTTTAGGCCATTACCTGTAAATTATTTAGAAAAACATAGATTACAAATCATGATGGTTCAAAAACATAAAAAGCTGATTGAAATACTTGTCTCTCTTATAAGCTAAACGTTTATAAAAACAAATTCAATATGGTAAAGATTTTTGTATTTATTTTGGCTTGTCAAATTGTATTGTAATTTTGAAGAACAAAATTGAGCGGAATTGTGTTAAATTTTGTACCCATATTCTATGAATTTTTTTACATTGAATTTTCAGAAAAGTTTCTTGTTAAGTACTATATTTATACTGTAAACGTATTTTCTAAAAAGTGTGCACAGTTTCCACAAACGCTAACTTTACATGAAACAATGAATGTTTTTTGCTTGACATATTTCGGGAAATCATGTATGAAATAATAGTCAAAATCTGAGTTGCAATTTATGAGCTTCTTTTGAACGCCAATTGGGTCATGTTTCTTGATTTGTGGGTCAATTTCTTGGAATCAATAGATCTTAAAGCATGTTGTTGCATATATGAATTTATTCAATAAATATAGAATAAATTTATTATTAAATTCGAGATTTTATCACACAATAAACACCCTGTATTGGCTTAAGTCTTTAAATAGACACAAAGGACGGGTAGAAAAGATGGAAAAATGTAGAGAATAGTAATGTACTTCGTCTAATAGACCAACTAGGCCATGTCTCATATTCTTTTATATCAATTTCTTAGAATCAAGAAATCCTTAACTTTTTATGTATCAATTATTTAAATTAAGGATAGGTAAATTCATAAAAAATGTGAAATATCACGAGTAATTCTGTTAACTTTAGTTTTAATTAAGTAAAAATAAAACAATGATGGGAAAGTCAATAATTCTAAAACAAGTTGTAAGTAGATTAGATTTTTACCTGTAAATTATCACGTAATATACAAAATACAAAAGTAGATAAA
>JANSTS010002667.1:0-29882 GCA_026546915.1 Sylvicola fuscatus
TGGCCCCCCCCCCCCCCCCCCCCTCTGCACTGAACCGCCCGCCAAGCCAGCCGAAATTGCACTATTCGCCGCTATTGCACAAATTATACATTTAAGCGAGAACATCCCTCATTTACAGATAAGACATTGATTAATTCTGGCATAATCTCTCGCCATCACATGTGTGTATAAATTACCGCACAATTCATGTGCATTGTGCATTCTAGATGTGCGAAAAAGGGCAAAGTCGCGACCCGCCGAAACGCGTCTTATCCACCGACCAAAACACGCATACTCTCGTTAAATGTCTACAATTCATTTTGATATGTGCTCGTTAACTGCGAGCATATCTTAACATATATGTGGTTAGCAGCTCACAGCATGCCTTAATGTCTGAGATATGTCTGGCACATTTCAGGATCCCTTTTGCTGCGGCCGACCGCGTTCATTTTGCGCCGATTTCTTTGTTTTTTTGCTTCTTTCTTCATCTTCTTCTTATTCTTCTTTCTTTTTTTTTCTTAGTTTTTCTCTTTTTACGTTTGTCTTGTTACTATGCTGATTTAAGTGCCCATCATTTCTGCAGCAAATTACTTGCGAACGCTTGGAAGCAATTAGAAATAGTTTTAAATGTGTCATGAAGGCGCGCACGGAAAGTAAACGAATCGTCTAGTCGATGCTATGGAGATTGGCGCGTCGAGACGCCACTCTACTTCGATACAACCCATTGCAGCTAACTGCATTTCATTACATTGGAGGTATCTTAAGACAAATTTTACTCAAAAATCAAGTTTATTTATAATGAACCCTTGTCAGTGGAAATGCTGCAATTAAAAACATAAACATGCTGCTGTTGGAATCAAGCCGCCTTTGTACGTTGTAAGTCAACTTTGAACCCTTGCAGCCCTATCCGCTTTCATGGCAACAACGACAACATAGACTGTTTTATGTGTCCTTAGCATTTTACCGTTGTGTGTCATATATATCGTAACACACCTTTGAGCCGATTTCGGTATCCGTTTTACATGCTATTGCAGCTATTGCCGCGACCACCTACTCTAGCCAGCCTGTTTATGTCACCTAACATAATAAAGTTTATTGGCGCAAGCTTCCCATTACATGTCATAAAGCCATACACCGCACATTTACAGCTAGCGCAGGTACATGCCGAAGCGAATGCCACAAGCTTACCTATTCTATCTTTACATGCATACGTACACGAGGACAGCTCGCATTCTAGCTGAAAATGGAAGAAAAATGCACCCCTATTGGAAATAAGTGCATACCGCACTAGAATGTGAAGAAAATCATACTTTTCCATGATGATTTTAATCAAATACACAATATTGGGGTGTGGAAAATGAACAAAGTTCTCTGTACAGTTTGACAACAACGGTATGTGTGAAATGAACATATTAGATGAAGCTATGCTGCGAAACATAGCAGCATAAGGTGATAACATTTTAAATAAAACTCATTTATTTGAGAATTTCTATTTTTATACATGGAACACAGAAAGCGACGTATTTAAGTTTTGCATTTTTTTTTGTTAAGAAAAGTTCGTATTTTAAGACATGCGATTTTCAGGATTCAGGATTTTTAAGGACTGAAATGAATGATTTAGAGCTACTTATGCTTTCTCCAATGGAATTTCAAACGATTTTCGGTTAATTATAAACAGATTTTAGATTCATTAAATTCAGAACATAAAATACGTAAGAAGCATACACAAATAATGTTGATTCCGTCAAAGCTCTTATCAGTTACATAATTGACAATATTTGCAAATGGAATAAAAGAGATTTATCATTTGTTCTCGGTGCCACCTTAATAAGCTCATTAAGCCTTCTATCATTAAATCCAAGAAACGTTGAGCTCAGAAAACCCGAATACGGTATACATTGAATATCAAAATACATATAAATCTGCTTAAAAATCTTTGAAAATCGATTTTTCGCACGATTACCGCATCTCCTTTGGCGAATAGTAAGTTGAAGAAAGTAAAATTCTATATGTTATCGGTTTGTAAATCAGAAATTATAATAACATAAAATTATGGCCGATGTTTGGTGTTACAGGAATTTCGCGATGTTGATTGGATGAAACACGAGAGATGGCAAAGATATGTGGAAAGTGTATATCGTATGTACAGGAAAGTGTACAGAAATTCGCGTACACAGAGTTTACAGCGTCTTAAATAATAATGGTGAACGTAAGTCGTATACATTTCATGGATTTATTAAAAAAAAAATTCATGAAAATCGAACAGCAAAATAGCATCAACGTTGGTGAGCTTCTTTTTAATCTCTTATGCTTCTTAATAAGTTAAGAAAATCGATTTTTTTGATATAGGACGGTTGTACTTAGAATCTTGCATCAAATGCTGTTCATTACTGTTTGAAAATTGTAAAATTAGAATTTGAATGGAGTACAACATTGCATTTATTATTTATCGCTTGTGAAGGAAACAAAAAACGCGACGACCCCCACGGCTAACCACTCACAAGTCATGCAAGTACTTGGGCATAACTTCAAGTTGCATCGTGTAAATGACTATTATAACTTAAAGGGGCAGCGCGCACTCGCCACTCATCAACATCCATCACATAACGGTGCAGGATCAACTAGGGTGCAAAGATGCAATGCATTTGTGTTTTGGCATTGGCATTGCACACATATCCATAAGCGAGGAGTCCGATGTGTGCCGGACACCAGGCTGAACACTGACCATTTTGGCAGTCCGACCAGGCAGCCACGCGGAAGATATGCGCTCGCGCCTTATGTTGGCGCGCTCGTTCACGATCAAGCCATTATACAGATTATAGGCATTATGATGTGGCGAGTCGTTTTCCGAGGGAAACATCTCTGGCTGATCTCTTGATGGAATCCCATTACCTACTTACAATTTCGCCTATAAGTGTGATAACTTCAGTTGAGATGAAATATTGTACGAGCCTATCGTCGATTGCATATGCACCGCATCGATATGCTGCACTTATAGCCATTTCTTTAGCGGTGCTGCAGTGATGGAAGGCCGAATCTGCTATAGATAATATGTGGCGATTGTGGCGGTGTTATGGCGTCAGTAAATGCATGCAATTTTTCGTGCTTGGCCGGCTCTAGTGAAGCGACTAACTTTCTCACGTTTGGCTAGATGAAATATGTTGTTGTTTTTTTTTGTTTTTTCTTTTTGTTTTAAATGGCCTTACGTCAAAATTCATACAAGGAATTCGGTGTTATTGCGTTGATTGTTGAAAATTGTGCGCGAACAAGCCAATTGCCAGATAGCTGGTGCAGTGAAGCGGCATATGATGAGGCGGCGATCAAATAGCATCCAATTTTATGCACTTTGACGGGCTGTTTAATGTTCGTTTCATGCCACATAATTATTTTAATGGCACAAAATGCCAGAAGAGGTTTAATCGACGCATTAAAGTGTAAATTCACTTATTAGAAATGTGTGAACAATGGCAATACACAACGTCTTGCAAATAAATTCACTTGTAAATGGAAATTCAAGAAACGATGAATAAGTTTTAACGTTCTTTTAAATCAATTGTTGTTTTCGGTAACAAAAAATCTTTAATATGTAATGAAAATAATCAATGATACAATAACAGTAAAAAAGTGTTAAGTCAATTAAAAAAACTGAGACATTTTATAAAGATGACACCATGAATTTATGTTTCAATTTCATAAACCATAAATTTCTTGTTATTATAATGCCTTAAGAAATTGAAGTGTTCATCACTGAATTGAAGAAGAAGACTTCAATGGCTGAGTATCTAAATTTCCTTTAAAACACGTAATAAAATATTAATTGAAAATCATTCGTCTAGACGAAAACATTAAGAATCCAATGAAAAAAATTACAATTACAATTACCAGATTGTATAATTAGGTACAGCGACTTTCGTTGTGCAGAGCTTTCAAATGAAAACAAGAAATTAAGTTGTTACTTGAACATTAACTCATATAAGTAAAAACCCATATTGTTCAACGATAAACAAAGAACAATAGCTGAAACAATGAAGGTAAAGCGTAATGCCAGAAATTCACACAGTTCGAGGCGTGAAAGTGAGTGCGCAAACATGTGTGCATATGTGTGTTCAGCAAACTGCACTCGCCCCGCACCTGGGTGACAATTGACAAAAGGCCATTGCCGGCAGTTACTCTTAGCCCTACACGGATTCATCATGCCATGCAAAATTCAATGAGGAATTGTAATTGGCGTACATGTGTAAGCGATGCAGAGCTGCTGCGGCGGCTGCATTAAGCGACTGCACAGGAGTGTTGTGTTTATGCAGTTAATGCAGTGCTTCAACCAAATAGTGATAGTTATGAGACGTGAATGGCCCTTAACCCGCTTGTATAAGCTTAATGTTGTCATAAGATGTGGGCATGAAAGCCGGCGTGAGTTGCATTCAATGCCTGTATGAATTCCATCATTGCAATAGTGCTATATGGTACACGGCAATGCGCTTTGTTACCGCCATTATGGCATAAGTAGTTTTAACACTTAGTGAGTATAATGTACAACGGCGCGTAGTTTCGCCGAGATCTATGTTTACTTCCGCCCAGTGACGAACCTTCAGTTCATTGGCTAAAATTGATTAATTTGTTAAAGATTATTGGAAAAGGAAAAAATCGTGATCACAAGGAGATCGGCTGCCATAGTTCGCAGTAGATATTCCCCAGAACGCACTTTTTGCAGATGCAGTTTTTTTTTTGTTATGTGTTTCTAGTAACAAGAGCCTTCTACACAACACGCACGCACAAAACACACACACGAGGTGAATGTATAGAAATGCTGGAAAATGTGTGAATGCAATCGCACCATCGTACGTGGAAGCCATTCAACCAGAACTTCAATTGCAATCTGTGCGCTCTTTTCTTTTAATTATTTGGTATATGTATTTTCTTTTCATTAAATATAATAAAAGGTGCGTACACGTGTAAATAATATGGGGGGGTTTTTAACACCTTCTTTCCGCTTTTGAGAATTTGTGTTCCTCTCAGAATGTGACATAAACAGGAGGAAGGAGGGAGCAGGGGGGGACACGATGCTGAATATATACATACTTATGCAGCATATATGCGCTTGTACAATGAGAAGTGGGCTGAAGAAGGGAGCGTACGCGCGCGAAAAAAATAAAAAACGCACAACAACCAAAAGGAAAAGGAAGAAAAACAACAACAACAACAGCAACAACAACACCTCTCTAACTCACTCACACATAAAATGAGGCGAAAACAAACGAACACTTTAGGGACGACAATCGACAAGCGAGTGGGGCGGGTGTAAGGGGTAGCGCGAAAAGTGCACAGAGAAGCAGCCAACTCATTGAAAACTTAAAAAAAAAAAATAAAAAAATTAAAAAAAATGGGGGATAAAAAAACAAGGAAGAAAATGAAGAAAAGAAGAAAAAATTGCATATATACATGTATGATGTGTGCGTATAATTCATAGCCGCAATGCACTGCGTCAATTCCCTTTTGTGAATTATTCGTCTTCCAACACTCATTTTTCACATACTGCATATGCCTTTTGTGTTCGCACTGCACTTTCCATCGTGCAAGCTTGAATTAAAAAAAAAACAAAAAAAAAATACATATACATATATAAAAATAAAGAAAAGAAGCGAAAAAAAAAACATACTCAATGTAAATTCAAAAAGACGCAAAAATTGTGAATGCAAGTTGCAACTGGGGAAACAAAATAGGGATAATATCTATACACTTCATGTGTTCACTGCGAGTATGTGGGAAAACATGCGTGTAAAATTTCGTCTTCGTTTTCTTTCGTTTTAACAACAACAAAAAAAAGCAAAAAACCAAAATAGTTTCAAATGATCAAAATATAAATGTTTGATTGTGATGTCAACAGATTTCACTGTAAGGACATCACATAAGATTTACATTTATTAAACTGCAAGGAGCTTTTAAAAGGAAAACTAATTGGAACATCCTTTTTTTAAACAAAAAGCTCTTAAATTGTGTCTGTTGTCTTGCAAACGAAAGTAAAGGTGTGAAGATTTAAAAATCATATGGAAATAAGGGTAGTTTTTTTTGTACTTTTTAAATTCAATAATTCCTTATTCAAGGGGGAATGAAAGCTACAATTATTTTTAAGTAATATTTCATAAAGTTATTTAACCAGGTTAAATACATAGAATTGAACATAAGAATGTATTCTTTATTATTTTTTTATCTTTATAGCTTTATTATTGCACTTTTTCGTTTGTTCTATTTTAAAAAGAATTCAAGAAGTCAATATTAAAAATAAAATCATCAATTATTTTATTCTGATAAAGTTTGAAATTCACCTGGAAAATCCTATAGCCGCATCTAATTAATAGCCGATTGATTGACCATACGAGCAGTCGTAACATCACTAATCAATAAATGAATTATGTTGACTCCAATAATTTATGATTAACTTTAATAACTTTCTCTCTCCCTCTCTATCTCCTTGTTTCTCTCTCATTATGCCACCTTGGCTGCAAGACTCATGTAAGGTGCCAGCAATAATAATCCAAGCAGAGGGATGTAAATAGCACACAACCAAGTGAAAACAAATTATCCAAAATATTGAATTTCCTGCAAAAGAGTTGGTTGGTTATTTCCGTCGTGCATTTTATGCTTTCGCTCGAGTAATGTGCGCTAATGTTTTCGTTTTCGCACCAGTGGGGCCTATGTTATTTATGCGGCAATCCAAGCATCCAAGCCCAGTTAAACACGTTTTCATATCGATCACTTCGTTTCGTTTTGCTTTCCCTAAATTTTGTTTTGTTTTTATCAATATTTATAAATTTTTTGTTTTTTATAAAATTTAACGAATAAAACGAATTATCAAACCATGAAGCTGCAATCTGTTTTAATTCGCATGTATAGAAGATCAATTATGTATATTTGCTGTCTAAGACTTAACATTTTGATGAGGTGAAAATGCCAAAAAGGGAATATACGAGGATATGACTAACAAGCCGACGAAGACACGGCGAAAGTAATCCAAGTGTACATTGAACGTAAAGGAGCCAACGACAACCGAGAAAGCCGGCTTTGCTGAAATGAAAGCTTAACATTGCTACTGAACATTACACGTATATAAGTAAGTCCTTTGATTAAAATGATTATTGGCAGATGAAAATATCGTGAATTACTGACAATCGATTGGCATTCACGAATATATCGAAATTATATAATGAAATTGTTTGGAATAACTTCATAAAAAAAAAGAAAAAAAAATACGAGGAACCATGAAGAAATGAATAATCTTTTTCTATAGCTATTATTTGTCTTCGATATGAGAAGAAAAAAAAACTTGTTATTGCGATTAGATTCAATAAAATCGAAATGAAGGGGTGAACGCCCCTCAGCATCTTATGTGGAAGATTTCCAAGCAAGATTCTGCTAGCAATCGATAATCGGGCATGCATACATCCAAGCTACTGTCATGTGGCAACAATAATCAGCAAAAGCCTAACGGAATAATTAATCTTCGGCCTTCATTAAATTGGTTTTCCATATGATGTAGCTAATCGCACATTGATACAGAAATTGTGAAGCTGCCGCCACCGCCACATGTCTGCATATGGCTGGTAACATGTGATAGACGTACACCAGCAACAGCTAAATGGAGTCGACTGGGCAGAGGCTTTGTCGATCGTCCTCCATGGCGATGCCCATGCTACGCGGTTGAGTCAAGCAAATGTGTATTCGCCGTTTCTCATTACGAAAAACCGCGCTGTCAACTTCATTACGTCCAGGTGAGTTTCGCCAGATTGCATATTACCAAACTCCCTCGTCTTGCTGGCAACCACAGCAGCAGTCGAGGCGCGCTTCGGCCGACTCTTGTCTTCCCATCATCTCAGCTATAGCGTATTTCGTGTGTGTGTGTGTGTGTGTGTGTGTGTGTTTGAAGTAATTTTTCTTATTCCGCTTCGTCGTTTTGTTTTTGCGACCCTATAGGTACACCGGCAGAGGGCATAGACGATGAGCTAATTTGACAGCGAACGATATAGAGACACGTGACTGTTGGCTGCCTGCATAAATTCAGGTATTTAATTTGCACCAATCAGAGTGCATGGTGACTGCACCCAATCTTACACCCCATTTCCATATCTTGTTAACTGCAATGATTTTCAGTTTGAGTCTTGCTGACGCTTCACAGTTCGTTAGAGTTTACCTAAAGTAGTTAATATTTTCCACATTCTGTCGGTATTTTTTCTCGCACACAGCATTGTCTGGAAATCACAGCAAATTCCTCCAATATTGGTCTTATCACCATGTTCTTGTGAGAAACTCACGTATCAATTCACCTATAAGCATAACATCTTGAGTAAAATTTTGCATAAAACGTATATCACAAACACAGTTGAAGAGTCGCGATACGCCTACTACACAAGCCTTTGCCGGATACATGTTGCTAACAAAATTGGCGACAAATTATCACTTATCAACCGGCTCGATTTCCTTAAGAAGGGACACATTCAATTTACTTTGGGGAATGCCAATGGTAGCAGGCACTACATATGCTGGCTGCAGTGAGGACACGATTATCAAATGGTAAATGCACACATACCTTCAAGGCAGCGACGCGAACATGATAAGACGACGGGAAATTGAAAGAATACCAAAATAGCGGCGTACTACCCGAGGAGTATAGCGGAAAAATGAAGACGCATTGGCGCGACTTTTGGGGCGGTATACAAATCATATGTATACTGGCAAGTATTATATTTGAAAGCAATTAAATGAGTTTAGCGATTGTAGACTTCTATCGTGCGGGGGATGTTCTCAAGGATCAAGTAGGAGTATTTGGTAAATTTCCGTTGCCGACTATATCAATTTTGCTTTCTCTTGCTAGTGAAGTTCCTTAATTTACTGAAGAATCTTGTACATAAGGATAACTGTAAATTTTAACTTTCTTGGATTGAATCAAATGTTTTTGCTTAGACGTTGAATATTCTTCTAAACACACAACAAAAAAACTACCCTAAGAATCTTACAAGATTCTTGAAATTATAACAACAACAAAAAATGACTCAAGTACCACCCCATAAAGCATGTCAATTGTACATTTACTATACATTCACTTTCCCCACAACTAAAATCTTCAAAGATGCTGTTCTCGCGTCGCGTCGCTGTCTTAAATACTAACAATGTATTGAATGCATGTAATTTGATCTAATTTTCTCAGCTCATTTTAATATACTCATCGAATTTTATGCCAACCAGCCTATCCAGCCTATCCGCCTTGTCTCCTTAACCTCCTTCTAAGTACGGCGCTTTCCGCTGTAAGACGACTGTATGAGTGCGTGTATATCTTACCTTAGCACCAATCGACGCCACAGCACCATCTTCTACGGCACATAATTTTATTTATAACGATTATTATGATTGCGGTGGTTAAGTGGTTACACTATACCATAATCCGTCTATACATATTCCGTATATTTGCCTGGCACATTAATGTACGGACCATGTGGTAGCGGGTAGGAGTGTGCTCAGCAAGTACCGCCCGATAAATGTACCATCCTTTCATTGCCCAGACACAGACACAAATACACGCTAAACCCTTCTGTTTTTTTGTTGTTGTTTTTTTTGTTGTTTTTTTTGTGTGTTTTCCGCCAGTTGGACCTTCGTATATTTACTTACTTTGTCGATAATCATAACCTATTCCGTCAATTTAAAGTAAGATGACTAACACAAGCTCGAGCTCAGACGGATGGTGCACACAAACGCCGTGCTAAGGAAACGTTATGTCAAAGCGGAAAGTGGAAAACAGAAGAAAATAAAAAACAATTCAACCACTTAAGGGTAGTAATTACGGTTAGCACTTTGATCGTAATTGTGTTTTCAAACGCAACGCGCTTACCCCTTTTGCTTGGCTTACAAGCACAAGAAAGTTTAGTAACTGTTGGAAATATCGATTAGTAGTTGGTTTATTTAAGGAAATAGCACTGTAAGAAGTCAGGCGATTTATTGTACTTATTAAAAACAAATTTATAACGTTTTTGATTTGCTGCTACAAAGGGTTGTTGACAAAGGGTGGCTGTTTTTCAATGAATTTGAGGCATACAGATTATTAAAACCGTGAAAACGCGCAAAATTAGACAAATTATTTGAAGCGCAAAAAAAACACAAAGCTGGACAGAAGAAAAGGAGCTTTCATTTTTTAATAAGATTTACAATTTTCGAACTCAACTACGAGCAAAATTCCAATAATGTTTGTACAAAAATGTTAAATCTTTTTAAAAAAAATTGAAAAAATTTAAAGCTGTCCAAATGTAAGAAATATTTTGCACCAACATGAAAAGATAAATGCTAAGCCGCAAATAATTTTCCAGACCAAATCTAATAAAACTCATAGTAAAATCAGTCATGAAAAACATAGAATTTAATGTAAGCTGGCCAGCCAGACAGACCCACCCTCTCAATTATACATTTAATATGAAACATTTGCGGTTTAAAGTACAGTTAAACAGAAAACATTAAAGCCACAGTTTATGCTACGATGTATGTTTTCTACAACATGCAAATTTCAGGAAGTTGCACTACCCACTGTAACTCGTTTCCAATTGATCAGTAGCTTAAATGACGCTTGACTGGCGTTGGGTACGCAAATGTCATCGGTATTCACGGATTGCTACTGGTTACAGCGCTACCGATTAAGTTAACGACATCAAATCATCAAATGTATCATTTTCATCCCTTAATACCGTTGGATGCGTATATCAATAGAAAAAATATTCGCCTGTCTGGAAGTTTTCGCAAGTAGATTTTCTATTGGAAAAATATATGATACATCTTTGTGTGAACATCTTTACATGTTTTGATGTCTTTAATCATAATTGTAAAGGACACACATTTCGGTGGAATACATGTTTTGAACGTCTAGATAATATTGATTTTGTGATGTAGAGAGCTAAGATTGATTTTCTTGAAACTATCAAAAATTCAGCAGAACTTAAGTATTTTATTGAATTGAATTATTAAGTTAATTTATGTAAAACAAAATCACGTAACTTTCCGTAATTGACTCTCAATAATATTTACAATAACCATTGATTGACCTGCCATTTATCCAAATTAAATATGAAATTAAAGTCACATATGTACCATATATACTGCTACAGCCACAAAATTATATCGACATCATTACATCCCCTATTAGACAATGCATATGCACACAGCTGCATTATTTACGAGACCAATTCAACACATTGCAAATATTTAATGTACTGCCTGTCAACTAGATTTAATTGTAATTAACGATGAGCGAAAATAGCTAATTAATGAATTGTGAATGCTGTCAGCGTATGTTACGCTGGCACGCCACAAACGCCTTAATGCTCGCACATGCTGCACGTCTGTCGTCCATGGCGTCCTGAAAAGTCGCCGTTTTCTCGTTTTAAAAAATGTGAACGTTCATTTTTAGTGTTTGTGGGGGAGAGGGGGAGGTTCAGCTGACGACAACCCACATTTCCACCCCCACAGCAAAAATGGTAGGAGATGACAACAGAACTGATTGAGCTGATGGATGTTGGAGTGTTAATTACTGAAGTAAATTATATCATCACAAGAGCTAATTTTCTTTTTGTTCCAGGAGTTGCATTTAATTTTGGAAAATTGATTGGAAAATTTTACAAACACTTATAAGCCAGTTTGTCAATTTGTATATGATTGACGAGAAAATGATTGATGTCAGTAAGTAAGTGGCCCATTTTTGGATATTTACAGGTATTTTTCGATTTGTTTTAAACATTGTTATTTCATTGTATTCAAGTATACTCCAGTGTCAGTTTGTTTCGCCGAATGCACATTTTGTTTCACCTTTACCTTTTTCGTCCTATTAATAGCATTTGAAGGATCAGACTAATTAAATACATGCCAATGGCTGCATTTTAATTAATTCAATATTATGAATGAAGCTTTGTGTTTTTTGTTTGTTATTAAAATTGGAAATTGGGGCAAATTTATACAGATTGAACGTATTGAAATCATTTTTTTTTTTGTAACATATCATTACAACTTCACTTCAGTTCAACATCAATTTAATCTCCGAATATTTTTTATGCAAATGTAATTAATTCACATGTAAAATTTAGTTATGATTTACAGACGCCACATTAAACAAAAGTAGAGGTAAAAATAGGATGTGAAATGCGCTTTTGTAACATAAATTTCATGCATGACTATAATTAATCAAAATAAATTCTCAACTGCACTTGATTTGAATTGCCACAGCATCAAATTACCACCAATTTTTTATTTTTTATTTATTTAGTGAATTTATATTATAAATTTTATAATATATCAATAGATTGGTATATTGGTAGTAATAATGAACAGTGAAATTCCATTTAAATAGCCCAAATTGATGCCACTGTAGCCACGAGGAGTTAATTACTTCAAGAGACCGTTCTCATTTAATTACATATCAATTTCAGCTGCCTGCAGTCTAACGGACAGCAATTGTGAATCAATAAATTTATCCATATGCATATATCACATGCGGCATTTACCTATGCACATATTATATGCATAAGCTATTATTGTACATATACGTTTCACTTAAAATCGGCATACGTACGCCTGGCACGCACTCAACTCCCTTGCCCCCCAACCCCCACAACCCTCACCATCCCCCCCGCCGTCCTTTTGCCACCCGCATCTGTATGGAGTCGATTGTTGCTGCCAAAGGCATGAGGTTTGATATGAATTGAATGTGCAGATGAATTTATATTGACAAAATCAGATATGACTCATATGTGATTCAATGAAAATAAAACGATTCATAAATCATAATCGTGTCATACAAATACATAATATGATTAAATGCAGAAACATAAATGTTCAGCATGAAACATTCGAGTGAGTTCAATGCGAGTCAGTCGCGTATACATAGATTGAATAAATATTGAATGCGATTATGGAAAACATGAGCACTCCAGCCCAACAGACGCCATAGCCACCGACCGCCACTCTGGATTGCGCCTCAGCCACTAACCACCGCCAAATTAACATCATTTTGCTCGATCGGCTGCATCACTGATACCCAAAATTCGCGTAGGCGCGCTTAGTTCATTTGATACCATTCCACCTATGGCGGGCTTATGAGTGTTATATCATATATGCCAGCTAATACAAACTAATTTTATTGCCACTAGAGACGACGCGACGCGACGTATCGTACATGTGTGTAGAGTCGCAGGGATGTGTAATGTCAAAAATACAGACTTTTTTTGTTGCAGAATTTAATTCAGAGTTTACGAGTTTGGTGGCTCAAGGTGGCACACTTACACGTGTTTTACACGGCTACTACATACACACATGGGAACACCACGAGTCCCTGGCACTGGTTCTGGCCCGCAGAGGTGGGGGTGCGGTGGGGGTGGGGATGGGTTTCAGCGGTGCTGTACGTGCTTATTGATAGCTTTCAGCTGAAAGCTTAAGCTTTTGAGTATTCACTAGATACAGTCGCTATTAACATTCCTAACATGTGTATTTTGGGATTGGTGGTATTTTACGTGGAACTAGTTGAATTGTTGTATGCTGCCACTTTGTTTATATTATTAGTTGGTGGTTGTCGTTTTTTTCTCTCTTTCTCTCTCTCTCTCCCTCTCTGCAATCTGTATTGTGATATGTTGGTTTTCATGCTAAATTATGTACAATTCTATTGATTTTTTGTGCGTTCTCAATTGACATATCGCCACATACTCCCATCACAAATTACCAATGTCATTAAATCTATGTTTCTTGTGCGGCGCGTGCCTATTGAATGATAGCTATGCCCTTCATACATTATTTACGATGATAATTTGATTAAATAATATATTTGGTGACAGTTATTCGTAGTTGACAACCAAAAAGATAATTCACCAATTTTATTTTTTTATTAAGTGGGCAATTTTATTATTATCTTGATCATTGGTAATTAACAAAACAACTAAAAAATTTTTTTAAATAATTATATTAATTTTTATTATATAGAATAGCTTTTATAAAATCGAGTTGTTCAAGGTGATTCAAAGAAATGTATAAATTTCCTTTGTAATGTAAGCTCTACAAGGGCTCTAACGATTTTTAAAACAATTTTTACAGCGATCTGTTTTAAGAAGTAATTAAAATTTTCTTAAATCTTTGAAAATCTTTAAATATGTCAAGACAGAAACAAACTCAAAATGTGTGGTTGATATTCACATTGTTGTTGCTAATGTCACCTAAAAACTCGAGCGTTTTACCATTTTTAACGACGTTTAAATAAATGCTGGTCTTTTAGTTTTCATTTTTAATATTATTCCTATAATAATTATTATAAGTTTCGCGTTTAAACTTGTTCGTACGTTTTTCGTTCACGATTTTATTGTGTGCACTGCTTCAGTTGATAACATTTTCTTCAGACCAAAAAGAAATGACAAATATGCAGATTTTGTGTTGCATATAGAAAACTACAATAATTCAGTGAAGTAGTCAATGAGAGCAAATCTGGCATCACAAAAACCTTATCAATGCACCGTCAACATGTTTGTCGAATTTGTAATACCAATTGTTCACAACTGACGAACAGGGCTGCATAAATGTTATCAATGAACGCAAGTGGCTGCTTTAAATCGCTGGCAAATTTCATAATATGATACTGTAGTGGCGGTTTCGGCTCTCAGAAGTGCGATAGTAAGATTGTTCGTGACTCTGGTTGTCTATAATTTCACAAGACACATTTCTGCATCTTGCACATAACTATAGCAACGATTTCTACAATTGCCCGACGAAACCTAAATACCACAAGGCGAACTGGCAGCATCGACAGTCGACATGTACTGCGAAAAGGCTCGACTTTACTTTATTATTAATAGCGGTGATGTAGCTGCAGCAACAATATACAGAATGGGCGAATGCATTTTGACTTTGTCTCGACATTTCTGCAAGATGGTGCATAGTCACTGATATCTATGGCACATGGAAGGGCTCAAATTCGTATAGCCGCACTATCGTACGTATTACAGCAAATACACACGTATGTGATATGTGAATATATAATACGTGCATCGAGAGAAACTAATAGAATATGCGCATACGACTGAAGAGAAAAAGCGACACATGAAGGTAAACAGCAAACCAAAAAAACAAAACAAAAAACAAAACACTAAGGGGAAAAATGCCACAACAAAACATTGCAAAAAATAGTACAAAAGAAAATCATGAAGGGAACGACAGAAAAAAAAATGCAAGAGAGCAAAAGGGGAATGGGAAATAAACAAATTCGCGCATAAAACTGCATTGATTTGCATTAGCTGCCGTGATTTCCAGCTAAACAAAAAAAAACAAAAAACATACAAAAAAAACGACATACATATACAAAATGCAGACGTGAAATAAAACCAATCAGAAATGGTTATAGAAACATTACAGCAGCCATCGCAGCAACAACAATGCAACATAAACGGGGAGCCCCAAAATGAAAGCAAGACAACATAGCATAAGAGTATGCGAGCCGATGAATATAAGATGAGGAAACGGCAGGCTAAGAGAAGCGGACACGTCGAATTTGGTTTGAAGGAAAACTGATCGCCGCTGAACATGGTAAAACGATCGCGAAACTAACAGGAAGAGATAGTTTGAGTGCGAAACGACGACAATGAACGCAACGCGCGACATCAACATAGAAACAGTTTCTTCAGCACGACACAATCAAGAATATTCTCACAGCTAAGATAAGATGTTGGGTTTATCGTCCTTTAGGTGCAACATGAATACATGTCTTCTACATTCCGCTTAAGAACCTGCCTATAAAGTGAAGGATTCAGAACCTTGATAGTTTTTTTTTGCAGCCAAAAATCGCATTTTTCTTTAAGTAATTTTCGTTTAAGAAATTTTATAGATTGCAGTATATACAAACGTCTTTAAAAACTAAAACCATGAAATAAGCTAATTTGTAATTTGTTTGGAAAAACTACGCAAAAGAAACATCCGATTTCAATTTCAGATGTTTGCATTACTTCAACATCAACCAGCCAAATGAAAAATGAGCCATCTTCGTCTGGTCGCTCCACTTCCAACGTGTGATCTGATTTCGCTGCAAGAAATTAGCGTCGCTTTGATCCCATGAATGAATAAATGTAGATTAGTAACATATATAAACGTCCTGTTAAAAATGCATTTCTGCGGACGATAGCGCCGATACAGCGAAACCAAAAGTGCGCATGCAACGTGAGTTACCACTTCGGGTTTTCTTAGGTCAGCATATTGCATATGTTACAGCACAACACAATCCGTGGGTTGATATTCAAATGTCAAAAAAAAAAGTGCATACAGTTAAAATGCGAGGCTGCGTTATTCATTCAAGTGGCGAACAACTGCATTTGTGTTGATGCTAATTTGATAAACATGGCGTTTTGTTGTGTGTGATATGTGGATAGATGTGCGTGGTTACAGCAGTGTAATTAAATAAAAAGTGCAATATGTTTATGCAGATTATGCTGCCGCTGTGTTAATTAATAGTTAAACAGCTTAACATGCAGACACTTCAGGTAGAATGCCGTGATTTAGCATATGGACGATCGGCATTTTGCAATATAAGAAATGCTACTCTGAGAAAACAACGAAGATTTGCCATATTCTGATTTTCTGTTTTAACCATTTAAAAACGTCTTATTATATTATAAACACTCAATCGAATAAGAAGATGTTGATCTTAATATAATTCTTACCACAGCATCGTTTTTCACTCATAATCATTCTAATTCTATCCAACAAAAAATAATGATTATCATTGCATTGCTGCTTTTAATCATAAGCAATCAAATGCAATTGATCTTATTAAAGCGTCTTCAACATAAAAGGATGTAACATGCTTGAAACTTATAAGCAATAATTAGTTGTTAACAAAATTTCATCTCAATCTCATTTAGCTTGAGAATAGTTTTCTTAAACTTAAAATAAAACATCTTTAAATGATCATAAGAAATCCACAGAAAGAAAATCACAAAAACGAAAAAGAATGTATGGCCTTGATCAAAATTTTAGAAAATCTTAAGCAGACAATTTAAGTTTCAGGTCGTTAACAATCAAATGTTGTATGTGATTATCAAAATAAAACATAAGACACAGATCACTTAACATCAATTTGACTACAATACGAAGTTTTAATCGCTGTCTTAATGTAATACACATCTTAAAAATTGTGAGAAAACTAAACAGCAGTAGTAAAGTAAAACAATTATAGCAACGAGTACATGCGTTTTAGTGTACTGAAAATCACAACGTCTTCAGAATATATTTATGCACTGCTCGTGTGCGTGGTAATGTTAAACTGCCGAACATAATCACATAATTGTTGCAATCTCATGTTAGTTGATACACAATCGTATGTTTTCGAATATTACATTGAAATTAATCACAATGGCAACACGATAAAAGTAACATCCTCAGGATTTCGCTGGGCGCATAATGCGAGTACCACCTCTGTCAGGCGCACATTTGCCATCGGCCATAACTAATAAAAAGCAGCGCCTCAGCCCATTAACATATGTGGATTGTGGGGTAACATGATACAGATTGCGCGCTCGTTACACCGCGCTGGCATTGTGTGTTTTTCACCCAATACCATTTAAATCGGTTTTACGGTTGCAAATTGGTAATTAGCGATTTGTTGAAATTGTTATTTGCCGGCGTAAGGAAACGCTAAGAAATCGTTATAAAATATTCAGCGAGGCGAAAATTATGAATTGTATTGGCTGGCCTGGCGGGTGGAGGAAGACATGTTCAACTGTGGAACACTTGGATTATCGACATTAAATTATTGTGTTACATAGGTTAAACATGATATGCTGAGCGCGACTATTGTCGATTTGCGCGTTTATGTTGGATGCCGCGATGTTTTCGCTGTCGTATAGATGTGCAATAGGCACAACCATAACAATGTAGTGTTGAATTGCATTCCGAGTGCGCGGCGCGACGCGTTGATGTGCTAAATGCACTTACGGAATATATTATGCCAATTAGTCGGATGTCTTTAAGTACCGTATTCTGTGCCCATATACTTTATGGTTTCACGTGTATAGTAAGTTAATATTATGCACAAAATAGTCTTGAGCAGCGTGCAGAACTGCATGCAACTGGAAAATGGCGATAAAATTCAATATTTAACATAAGCTCTGCCGTTTATAGTTAAGCATTAAATTTAAATAAACGTCTAGACGATTTATGTACTGAACGGCATAAAACGCCATTAGATGATTAAATGCAGGTGATAACATATTTTATGTTTAGCAGAAAGTTCAGCTGATTAAGCTTTGTCATATTGAAAATATAAAAGTATTCATTTCATATATGTTTTTAATGTACAGGATTTTATTTGATATAAGGAAAAGCTCGCTTTATTTCTTTTAATATTTCATATATCATATTTTATTATATGCACTAGTTGTGTCCTGAAGCGAGGAGAATATAATAAACGAGAAAATTCGCAGAAAAGACTTGTCCTGCGTCTTTTCTTAAATATTATTGGTGTTTTGCGCGTAAAGTGCGTCTTTATCATCAAGTCCTTTGAAACAAAAATAAATAAATTAATACAACGGAAGGGAAGGGTTTTTTCCTTGAGAAAAGACTAAAATCTGAATCAGTTGTTGCTCCAAACTTGACCTCTAAATAATCCTTGCTAAAATTAAGCCATTTAATTTAACGTCAAAAAATTAACTGATAAATTAATTCAACATACCTTGTTATATCAGTAACAGAGGCAAAAAATTAATAATTATTAAAAATTAGTTAAAACAATAAGATCATATTAGAAGGATCTTATGATATTTGTAGATACATAGAATAATCATCAAGATTATTAAAAACATCCATAAAAGTGATCAGAGTTTAAAAAAAAAATGTATTTGAGGTAATAACACTCAATTAATCATTATTATATTCTACATTCGATTGTCATTCAATTATTCTGATCCACAATTGATTTCCAATTTAAATATTGACATTTCGAGTTTCCTAAACAAATATTTGCATTATGCAATTTCTAAATTGCCAGACCCTTACAATATTCATTTAACTACATCAAATTGAACAATTAAAATGAGTGACATCCGTATGGAAATCGTATGTAGAATGTCAGTAGTTATGAAATTGAATGCTTTGCGAAAATTTATTTTGCATAAATTTTAGAGTATCAAATGATAAAAACACAAAATCCATAAGCGAAATAACAAACGTTGGTAAATTGGTATTGAGTACACGATATTGCTTTCAATTCCGCATTTCAATAAATTGCACAAACAATATTTTCGCTCACATTTATTATTCAAATGTTTGGCAAAGTCGCTATGATTCACTTAAAACAGATCTTTAAATAATTTGTCTCCGCATCTAGACCAATTAAACGAACTATTGGGAATCAGAATGTTATGTAACAATCGTCATTGCTTGTTAAATTGGTAATCAACACGCCATTGCTTCTAATTGGCACTCTGTTTGGACAAATTCAGCTGCCCTGAGTGCATTTTGGTGTGTAAATTTGTGGCCTCGACCGTCTGGATAGCGTAGTCTGTCAGCCCACCAAGCCCACCAAAACCCACCACAACCACCACCCCACCACCACCCCACCAGAAGCTCAAGTTATTATGTAAAAGAAAACCGCTGTGCGGGCTAAACAATCACAAATTAGAAACATTGAAAGCATAAAATCGACGTTTGTCATGGGGAGATCGTGAACACGCTTCTGTGATATGGACCAACGTTTCACGTCTAGTCGAATGCAAATACACAGCAAACAACTGAGGAAGTAAAGGCAAGTATGAAGAAGAAGAACCAAAAATGAACAGAAGTCAGAACGACTTGGCAGTGGACATTGAAGACACGTCGCGTCGCGTCGCTTCGGTACCCGTTGACTCGTACACTGAATCTGCACACAATTCACAATCGACGCCGTTTTGCATCTCTCTTTTGCTGGCACTCAATGGTACTAGCCATCTCTGCAAATTACAACAACAACAACAAAACCTGCCCATCTACGGTGAACATCTATCTGTATGGGCAAACACTTATTTATTTCACTTGGCTTTGTTGCACAGAAAAACAAAAACTAAAAAAAAAAAATGCTGTAGCAAGGCAAAAAAGAAGAAAGAACAAATTGACGCTCATGCGGTTGCATGTTGGCCATCAGGAGCGACGCACCACAGCCTCTCCAGCCAGTTGGTCGAAGGGATGAAGGGTGGTTGGGGAGGTGGATGAAGCTCATCGTTTTGCGAAATCCAACTCGAACCCGCTGCCCTATGGATAGATGATGCTTTACGAACGGATTATGCACAATCTGTGGGGGCCAAATATAATTTGGACATGTGTTAAATGGCGGATTGGTAAATGCAGACTGCACGAGCCTATATTGAGCACATACAGACTGGAAGAGCTTAAGCTAATTTAGCTCGACATTCTCCAGCAGCGATAGTTTGGCCAGGCGCTGTCCACCATCTAGTCCAGTAACTATTGTCATAAATCAAACTTCCAAACGACCAAATGAAATGAATCAAATGAAGCCCATCCTGTGTCCCCGATGTCGAAAAAAGCTGAATGTTCGACGCCAAGGGGATATCGGACTCGTGCACACAATGTGTCTAGTCCGAATTGGCGGAAAGCGATTGCCGAAAACAAGGAAAACGAGAAAAATTCCCAATATAACATAGCTTGAGTTCATAAAGTCATACCTATCATTTAGCTATGAATTTGTCTAGTGTGAGTGTGTGTGTGTGTGTGAGCTTTTTGAATAGATTTTACTCTGCTACAAAGATCTCTCGTTAATTTTCGCCATTCCGCCATCTCTCTGTTCTTTCTACATGTGAATTTTTCGGAAACATAAGCGTCAAGCATATCTGCACATTCGCATAAAAGCCAGTCTCCTTCAACTGCCACCCCAGTTACTCATCGTTACAATTGTGCACACATGATTCGCCCAGTTGCCAGTATGTCAAATTGTTTGGTGGAATAATTGTGTGTGTTGACATGCAACTTGAAAATATACACGTCGAAGCGAATCTACTGGCCAGTCGAACGCTTTTCTATTCATATTTAGCATTGCCGCCACTATTTCCCAACTGCACAGTGACACTTCAATTCAGCTTATTTCAAACGAACGCCAAACCCAACCAACCACCCACCCACCCACCCTACCTCTGCATCCCTTTCCTCGTGCATATGAATGCACTGAATACAGATATTTTGAGTACGCCAATTTGTGAGTCGAGAAATGTCATACTCATTCGCAATGCACTCGATGGTCCGTTTTGAATATATGTTGCCACATATATCGATGTACGAGTTTACCGCAGTGGTACGTCTGCCAGTTTGATTTGCGGAATTCAATGGGTGAGGGGATAGGTGGGTGGCTTGGCTACCTTTCCATAAAGTCAGTAGACAACAATTTTTTTATTGAAAATCTTTCCATAAATTCCACCTATGACATAACACAGGTAAATATTGTACTTCTGGTTTGGGATTTATTTGTTAGTCAGTCGTATTTTAGCATTCCCAAATGACTAAATTTTAAAAATATTACTTAGATTTTTGAGATTTGTTCTATATTACATTCTTATTTTAGTTCTTCTTTAGTTTTAATTCTTAAATGTAATTCAATTCATTTCTATAGCTTCTGTTATTTTATTTCGATGCAAATTCAATTTCTTACAACTTTTCTTAACGATAACTTTACAACTAATTATTGATAACAGAAAAATTGCAATTGTTTGTAGAATTGAGAATAAGAATTTCAATTTTCTTAAGCTTAACAATTAAGCAACTAAATTGTAAAAAAACACTAAAACCAAAGTCATTATCATCTTAAATGAAATGTTATTCGAAAGGAAATATTTTCAAAATTGGTTGATCCCTAAAGTAAGTGGCCTGCAAATGCTCTTAGGGTCAACATATTTGTCGAGGCGGACACACATTTCCATAAATATTTAAACGCGCTTGACGTCCCAATTTAATTATATAAATATTGAAAAATCTCCAGTTCCGATTTTGTGTGAATGACTAAAAATGCACACAATATATTCGGCCATACAGACAACCCACCTCAATATTCAGCCCATCATTTCATCGCGTGTGTGTACATATATTATTTAAACAGTCTTTTAACGGAGAGTCAATAAAGTGGCGTCCATTAAAATCCTAACCAAAAAAGACATCCTTTATGCATACAATCCACAGCAAAAAGCTCTCAATTTGTTAGTCTTTGCGTGCCTCTATCAATATAGACAAAATACATAATCTCGTTTAAAACCCCATTTTGATGTAGCTGATATGTGGCAGCGTCATGAGGCTGTGTGCCAAATGTAAAGCCAGCCACCCTTCCCAAAAGTAATTCCATCTCAAATCCGTTTGATTAGCAATGCTAGATGAATATATAGATAGATTTATGTGTGTGTCTGTGTGTGTGTGTGTGTGTATTTTTGATGGTATCAAATGAAAACCCTTTACATTAAATGAATAATTCCGCACGGCAGCACCGGCCCCCTGGAATAAGGACGGGCATGTCGCAGCTTTTTTCCTCGCAGCTCGTTCGCCTTTGCTGTTTCCGCAATTTTCCGTGCTTTTTCCTGGATGCCAGTATCACTGACGCGTCGCCCACCAATTTTAACAATGTTGAGGTATTTCAGACCCTTTCCAAAGTTTTGTGTCGAAAATGAATGTTTGTTAATAAGTTTGCGAAATTCTAAGTATACAAAGATAATTTTAATGATCCGTCTTAGGACGCGTCTTCCCATTTCTTATGAAGTTAGCATATTCATTGACATGTGAAAAATTATTAGACAATTCCAAATAATTATTTAAAGTATATAATTCTTTTAAGTTTAGCAGAAATGAAGAAAAAACGGTGTCTATACAAAAAAAAAAAAAAATGAAAAATTTAAAAAAAGTTTTTGGGAAAACTTAATTTATAGAAAAATTATTCAATAAATTTGTAAGTAAATGATGGATTTATCATAAATTTCAATCAATATATCAAGTTATAAATAATCAAAAATTCATTTAAAAAAAAAAGTTAGAAAAAGGAGCACCTCTGTACGCACCCAATTCACAAGTCATGCATCACTGGCACAGTTCAACAATTAATTACGGAGAGAATCATCACTTGCTGCAATTAACAGATTGTAACTCTTACCCACACTGAATTACCTTTGATGTGATTATGCATGATTAAGCCCACACATCAGCGTATCAATTTATGGTTCTCAAATATAGAAAGCTGAACACATTATCTAATGGGAAATTATTGGGAAATGCATATTTTTCATTTTTTATAGATGATTCAACGTTCAATCGAATGATTAATAATTAATGACAACAAATTTGCGTTCGTGATAAAGAAAAGAAACAATTCGTTCGTTTAAAAATATAATCGAAACATTTTCCAGCTTCCTGAAAGCTTTCACTAATCTCGTTGGAAAAACCATTGTCATTGCTCTAAGAATTTTAGCTACCCACCGCCACTTAAACCGCCCGCCCCAGTCCCATCAGCATGTACCAAGAAATACATATTTAAGGCGAGCGAAAATGGATGAAAACTGTCTTTTCGGTGATAAGTGCACCCACGGGGGTGGTAAATGAAGCTTGCTGGGAGGCAAGTTACACAATATGATTTAATGTATGCGCTGCGGGCGTGGGACACAACTCTAAAGGGATGCGATTTTAATTTTAGGTCAAGGTTGTTAAAACCTAATACTACTAAAAGTGCGTGAAGTAGCTCGTCTATCTAACGTCTTTTTAAAAACACACCCCCACCCCCATACCACCAACCATGGCGCTGGCCAGTCACGAGCTTTTAGAAATGTGTGCTTACGATAAATATAAACTTTTGCGCGGTAAATGAGATGCGAAAAGCGTTTATGTTATATACCAAAAATTAAAAAATAAAAAAATGGAGAAAAAAATCGTGCGTTAGGGGTGCTTGAAAACACTGACAAAGTCCAAGGTTGACATTTTCCATGTCTTGCCTTGCCAATTGTCGGCCACTTCATGCCTTTCAAAACAAACAATTTGTAATTAAAAAAATTTCGTTGAGACACACTTTACAATTCCCTTTGAACTTGAAAAGTCCTTCTTATGCTCACCACAAAATTGTACTTGCTGACAAAACATGCGAAACATATTGATTGATACCTTTGGGCAAAATCAACTTTTTATTCCATCAAGTTGTTATTTCGTTCGCAAAAACTCTTTATTCTACAAGATTATTCGTGTTGAACATATTATATGTACGCTTCACATGGCTTACATTGCCTCTTACCCACTTACCAACCCACCATCCCTTCCCCCTCCCCTCCTCCCCCTATTCTCTCCACGACAACCCATCCACCCTTACCTCTCGCCGGTTCGTCTGTCATTTCATTTGAATAATCACCATGACGGATAACTGATTTGGTTTCAAATAAAGCGAACGATTTTAGCATATTCAGCAAGAATAAGGTGGAAACATATCTGAATGATTTGCGGCCTTTGTCCGTATGTAGAAATCAAAGGCGACATACTCACGTATGCCCATAATACACACACAAAGCTTCTTCAAATTCTTCATAGCAATCTTTTGTATGCATGACAAACATTGTACGCATAATATAAATGTACTTACAAGACGCGGCCATGCAACTTTGATACGGATTTCAACGAATCCCCATGGCCTGACGACGCACAAATGTTGCGCCCAAATGACGAAGAAATAGAAGCAAAACACTGAAACGAGAACTGGCCACAAGCAAAAGTGCAGCAGCCAACCGACTAAACCAACAAGACAAACTGATCGATGCAAAATCAAGTTTCGTGCGTTTCTTCAATTGCAACCGATGAAATTCAAATGGGCACCATCAAATATAATGTAATATATGTATATGTTGCGTGTATTGGGCCATTTATCATAATACTTGAGCGTAATCCGTTTTGAGGTAAATTGTGGTGAGCACAAGAACGCGCCCCAAAACAAAACAAAGTCATTCAAAATTCAAGAAAATCTTGAAATGATTAACGCTACAAAAGCGGCAGAAGAGAACAACAATTTTTGTTTTGTTTTTTTTTTCGGTTTTGTTTTGTTTCTTTGTTTTTTTTTTCGGTGTTTCTTTGGCGAGATAAAAGACATCGCCAAATGATTAATTCTTGTTCGTGAAAATGCTTGTTTATTATGTATGTATCGTTGGAATGAAACGATTCTGATTGTGTTCTTCCAACTTCTTCTTATGTTGTCTCGTCGTGTTTGGCGGCCGTTTTCGTTTTAATTCATAAGCACTCTGTTATATATGTGTAGCATACAACATAATATGTGAAGAGGCGCAGACATATTGTGCTGTCCATTTCCTAAACGATTTGCCAAGTGCCAACGCCTGTTTTTCCTGTTGTGTTTTTGTTGTTGCTGTTTTTGTTTTTGTTTTGTTTTTTTTTTTTGTTTTTTGGTATTGCGTAACTCTGCTTCACACATTTTTACATGAACGGTATGCAGGAAAAACAACGACTGCCAATTTAGTGAGAGTGATTTCCACTTTTTGCAGTCAAAGTTTGAATATTTAAGTTGGAAAACTAATCTGATTTGTTCTTTCATTTTTCACAATGATCCAATATTTGTTGCTGCAATTTTCACAATGAAAATGTTTCACCTTCAATATTTAGTAGATGCTTTTCATCGTTAAGGAACAAAAAACGGTATTTCAGTTTCCCACCCTAATTGTGAAAAAGGCTATACCCAGCGAACTTCCTGTGCATCCAGCAAACGTCCCGATCGACACAATCGAACCAATCCATTTGATGCTCGCGGCCACGTTTCGATCATTTCATTATCGTATTTCACGATAAAATGATCGGACAAGAGAGAGAAAGGGAGACAATGTGTGTGAGAGAGAGAGGGAGATAGAGAGACAACAAAACAAAAACAAAACAACCTATATATTGAACACATTCTCCAATTGTTGTTTAAATTAAAGATCCAGCCATACGATACACAACAATTGGATGTGTAGTGTATACGATTATGCTGGCATGCACCTTGAAGACGATTTAAATGCAGGAATGGGGATAATTCATTGTGAAAACAAGGTAAATACATCAAAACATGCATGCAAGCGAAATGCCCAACGATCTCTCGATGCCAACAGGGCGCATATTTTATGCAACTTTGGCCATTTCCTTTTAGTTTACCACCATCCCGTCCTTACACCCCACCCCGCCCTCCCCCACAATCCGTTTTCGCATTTAAAAGACGTTTGTTTCGTTTCAACAATTTCGTTGTTGCTGCATCCGTCTGACCATTTGCCCAATATCTTATCGGTTCGATTTTTGAAATAATTCAAGACTTAAGTCCAAAGAGATTTGGTTATTTGTGCTGAGCATTAAATACGTTATTAATGCATTTTTCACGCACGCATATGGTGTTACTTTGCATTTATGCGCGCCAAACAAACGATGCAGCGGCTATTTATCAAAATGCAGCTGCTCTTGATTTTTCGTTTTGGCTTAAAATTTTTCGTTTTAGTTAAGCCAATTTTTGAAGAAAATGCCTCAAATCTCCGAAACTTATATATATTTGAGGGAAAAACATTATGTAACAAATGCAACAAAGAAATCTTTTGATTTATGTCTGATATCTTTGATTCTTAATTATTGTTGTTAAGCTGTGATAATAAGTAGTAATATTTTTTACAGCATGGATCTTAAACACTTCTATTAATTTGGAAGTGATAACAATTTCTCTGAATTATGATAATTTTAATTAGCAATTACATTGTTTGTCTATGGTAAGAAATGAAGCTTTCTTATCAATGAAATTCCTAAACGCTGAATTGCCTTAAAATTGCCTCTTATTTTAAACAAATAAACAATACAAAATTGTTGTAAACCAAAATTTTATGTTACTCACAGACTGATTGATTATAATAAAAAATAAAAAGAGTAATTGAGGTCAAGGCACAACTCTTTTGATGGCGTAGGCGGAATAAGGCGTTTCTCAAAATCTTAAACTAACCCCGCAAGCTTTAAGATGAGCGAGAGGGATGGTAATGTGACTCGTCCCTGGCCAATTAAAAATAATTAGTCGAACGTGGTGAAATCGGTATAGTGAGACCATTCACTTCCTTGAATCTTTAATATCGCCGCATAAATACTTAAAGATGAATCATTAAAGCGGCCATTTATGCTGTTCAGCTACACATATGCACATATATCGTTTGTAATTTTCTCAGGCATCATCATCATCATTTACGCGCGACCACAGCGCACGCTGACACATATCGTCATTATGACATCATTGTTCGCAGTAATCTTTGTCGGTTTCATTTAATTTAAGTAACCTTGTTACAAAGGATAAATATGAAAAGCGCGCGTTAAAAGCCGATGCAGAGAATTCCGTTTTTATGAGCTACCATAAAAAAATAAAAAAAAAGAAGAGGCAAGAATGAAGATGAAGCAGCCGCAGTGAATTCGTGGCAGAAGACGCAGCCCGCGAAGCACAAAACAAACGGTTGTAGAGATGAGCGCGCCAAAGATGCGGCTGCAAACGAAGAAAGCTCCCAAGAAAACGTGTCTTTGTGTTGTGCACGAAAGTATGTAGACCACTTGAAGGTATTATTATTATGTCTTTGCGTTGGCTTTTGTGCTGTAGCACTACGGCCATTGGTTACAGCGTGTAACACGTTGTTAAAGCGGCGACGTGTAGGACGATGGTATAAATGTGTTGAATTTATTGTGGAATTAGGACTAGTTTAGTTGGTATTAAGAAGTCATGGTCTCACCGCCATCTATTCGGCGGTATAAATTGTCGGCGCGTAAGCTGCATTCATGTGAGATTTGTCGCCGACTTTATTTGCTACAAGAGCCGCCAAGCTTTAGCCGCGCGTTAAATATATTGTTGGACTAATGCTGCAATTTTAGACCACTTTATGTAACGAATCCGTTTAAATCCGCCACCAGTGTCGGCCTGCATCTTGGCACATATGCTGCTTCCATTGAATTTTATGATTTAGGCATTTGAATAATGATAGAAGCTGGTTGATACAAATACACATTCGCGACCAGATTCTGTGTATTATCTCGACTTGTGTCGACTTATTGGATGTGTGATGTAAACTGACTTTGAACGTTCATTTCTAATTAATTATTTAACTCAATTACATTTGAAGACTGTTCACGTACTGTGAAGGCGACTTGCATATGGAAACGCCATACACCGAATGTGCTCAATGCCATATGAATTAATAACATATTTGTGCTGTCAGACAACCAACCACCCCACCAATTAGTACATGTTCATTCAGTTCTAATAAATTGCACGAGAATTTGGCCCATAATTAAAATGTAATTCACAATACGACTGTAAATTGTAATATCTAATTAACAGTCTAATTAACATACATGCAGTGAAACGTTGAATGCAAATTAAATGCCAAACAATTGGCTGCGGCACGAGCACACAATTGCATGCATATTTTATGTTTCTCATATGTAGAACGGTTTTTATATGTGCAATAGATATCTTGATGGACGATAAGCGTCTGACAAATTTCACGAAACTACCCCTTTGGCGGTTTTCTGAGCAGTTAGCTTTTAAGACTTTAAGACAACAAACTTTTGTTTTGGACGTTGAACCTACTAAAAGACTGACAAAAATTTAAACAAATGCATTTAGATGTTGCCATGAACAGTAATAAAAACAAAGGAACTCTTAAAGCTCTTCCTCTGTAGACTTGCTTTACCTTATCTTAAACAATCCACACCCAAGGCGGTACGAGATATCAATTAGATGCTCAGTGCATTAAACAGATCTGATTCTCACTCATCGGTAAACATGTTTAATTAACTGATAGCCAACATAATATACGATTTAATACTTTAGTTGCACTTATGCTGTCAATGGCACATATCGATTGTAAGATCAAACATTAATTTCCAACTGAATTGACAATTTGAATCAGCCAAAAATACTCATATTAATAAATGTTCAGTTGACTGTACGTTGATATTCTTCCAACTAAATTTAAGTGAATTTAAAAGTTGATTTGAAATGATTTTAATTTATTCATGTTCTGCCAGAACGAATTTATGCACAACTTTATTTGCTTTCTTTTCTTTTGTGGAACGAATTTTATTCGATCTATCTCCGATTTGTTTGGATCATTTTATTTATATTTAGAAAGTTTTATTGAAATAATTCCAATAAGATGGTAGAATTCTTAAGGTACTTAAATGATTAGTGAACGAGTGCAGAAAATACAGAAAGAAAGAGGAAAAATAGAAATTATTATTAATATTAAAGCTTTCTTTTTTTAACGCCACTTTCAAATGCAAATATTGAAACTAAGACATCAAGTGGCTTCGGCTCAAGTTGCGTTATTTATGCAAGAATAAAACGTATACAACCTCTTCGAGCAACTTTATGCTTTCAAATATGTTATGAGAATATGCTTGAATTTCCCTGCCTGACTGGATTATTTATATAAATAATAAAATGCATTTTCATTCTTAAGTGTATATTTACTGATCTTCTACTTTTTAATCATGCTTTAATGAACCTCATTTTATGCGCTACTAGCCGTTTATATGCTGAAGTAGTCAGCCATTTGTTTTATAAACGTTATAGTATCTAATCTTAAAGATATGGCTAACAAACAAAAAATAAAGGTTTTAATTTCTGGTTTGCCAGTAAAGAAGTTTTTTTATACGGAAACTACGCATTTTTCTCCCTGTCACGTGTTAACACCGAGCAGTTAAAAAAAAAATAAAAAATAAATTTATATTTAATGAATGACTCACCTTTATTTTATGCGTAGACAGCTTCTTATGTCGATAAATAATCTGGAAAGAAAAAAAAAAGGTCATCAATGCTGTTCTGTTAAATAAATATTATTAAAGAAAATTTACCTTGTATGAAG
>JANSTS010002678.1:0-10996 GCA_026546915.1 Sylvicola fuscatus
AATCTGGCAATGAAATGGAAACGTTTGAGCCCATTTCGTAAACAAATTATTTCGTAAGCTTGAACGGCTGCATACATGTATTCTGCAATCTTTTGATCTATTAAATACAGCCATCCTCAAGTTTCTCACACTTTTCATTCATCTTCAGTTGCAAGGAAAAACATCCTGTCTTCTTAAAAAGCTTTCATTGCTTAAATCTACATATATAATATCTAAATATTTAAGGACTAGTAATATATATATACTCTACACAATCGTATTTTATATATATGTGTGGTTGTCAAATTCAGTCTGTCACTAAAATTTAATTATTTATATAAACGTAGAAAAAGAAAAGCTAATAACTTTTGACATCTGTTTAATTGGCCTTTTGTTTATTGTACATTTAACATTGTAATAACTTTGTAGTTTACACTCTTGTTATAATAAGCCATTAAAAATACAAAGTTTTCTACTCTCATCATGGGCGTCAATGAGGAAGAGAAAGGTGCAAAAATCCAAAGTGGCTTCCAAATGTAAGTACCATCGGGCATGCAAGGATAAAATTAGATGCAAAAAATCAATAGAGCAATTAGGATAACATTTAACCCAAACACGCTAACCATTTCTGTCTTATTCACAGCAATTGGATGATTCTGCGTGACGCTGACACGGGCTCTGTCATCTGGCAAGAAAACAAAGACTTTTCATGTCCAGATGTAGAGCACGAAGCCAAGGTGCCCGTCAAAATACTTGACATGAGAGCAGTTTCCCGCGAGATCAACTTCAGCACAATTGAGTCAATGGAGAACTTCCGGCTGGACCAGAAAGTGCTGTTCAAGGGCCGCATCATGGAGGAGTGGTTCTTCGAGATGGGCTGGGTCTCGCCGAACACAACAAACACTTGGCAATCCACCATCGAGGCAGCGCCTGAGTCACAAATGATGCCGGCTAAGGTTCTAAAGTAAGACCAAGAAAATATGTTGCCCATACATTGTATTAAATGTGAATGTTTGTTTGTTTGCAGTGGCAACGTTACAATAGAGACGAAATTTTTCGACGGAGACACGCTCATCTCTAAGTCGGTGGTGCGGCTTTACTACATCTGATGAAGCCTGGGCCACTGGCCAAACGGAAGCCGCCCGTTTTCGCATTTACACAAATGAGTATTACCATGCACTTTGCCGAGTTCAGCTGCAAAAGTTGTTTAGCATTCTTTCGGCAGCACTTTGTTGATATATTTATAGTTTTTCTCCCCGAATTTTTATCACTGTACTTAAAATTGTGGCCTCAAGTTTTACAACTGACTGGTACGTATCGAAATATCAACGAATTTTTTCGACATTCCACCGAATTATCAGAACAACCTACAAATTCAAATTTTTTGAGCAAATGTGCATTTAACGCTCCTCCGCCTTAGTTTCACAACGAATTGTGTATTTTGGGATTTTGTATTTAGCTGATCACCACACCGAAGTCCAGATGCCACACGCCGTAGTTTGAGTTTACCTTTTGTGTCCACCTCAATGAGCTTTCTTAATTCTATCTACATTTATAAGACGCACAAGTTGAGTGATTTGTGTCTGTAACGACGTGTTTGTTTGAACTAAAAGTAAATTTAAGTAAATACAAAGCAATGATTTACAACTGCGTGTTCTTTTTTTTGGTTTAATTGGGAGTCTCTAAAAAACGACGGAAATAGGTTTTTAATAAAAATTTCATTAACGAAATTGCTACAGAAAAATAATTTTGGAGTCAAATTCGTAGCTCTTTTATTATTAGAAATATTCAGGCGTTTTTGTATATTTCAGGCGCTTTCTATTCTGGAGTGACTGGCCTTTGTTTCCTGATAAAAAAAATATTAGCACACGTTTTTCCTACGATTGTACCAGGCTGGCAGAAACCAGCATAGCCTAGCTGGTCAACACGGAAACATAAAATTGCCTACTGCTAGGCGTTTCTATTTTGGAATAATGGTTGCTGCATCTGCTAACTTTGTAAAAATTTGCTAAACTTTCTGATTACGAGTTTTTCATTCGAATGTATCAGGCTAGCAGGAGACTCCAAAAAACAGCAGATCGACACAAGATTGCCTATTTTAGGCGTTTTTTTTTTAATTTCCTTAACATGATTTCCTACAGTTTCTTTTTAAAATTGATGGTTTATCTAAAAAAAAAATCTGTTGCTAAATAAAAAACTTTCCTCATTTTTTAATGTTTATTGTGAATCATGAAATACATCAACATAGCCACCAGTATCAGATCTTAATCCTTAAAATTACACCATTCTGGACTGAATTACATATGTGAGTGGTTTCATTGCATCCTTAAGTCTTTTGATTTTATATTCTGCGCAACTCTTTGGCTTTTAAATCTACACATATAGTTTCTTGGAACGATATTATACAGTTAAGATAAGTATACTTTCTAAATATTTTCAGATAATTTAAAAATTTCAATACAATTAATATGCAACAATTACTATTGAGGAGTGGATGGAAAATGTAATTTCAATGAACATGAATGTGCCAGATGGCAATAGGTTTGTGGGTAACAACAATTATTACATGCTGGAAATGTGTTGCTTCCATTTTGGGTAGTCTACTCTTGAGAGCCAGCAGAAACATTTAGAATTTCAAAAATCTGTACATTACATCATTTCAATTTTGTTAACAGTAATTAATATAAATGTCCAATACTAAATATTAGATGCCATTCAACTTTTGGTTGTCAATTTCTAAGCATGTTTTACATATAAAAATAAATGTAAATGTTTAATTAACTCTGGATATTTGGTAAGGAAAGTACTATTTGTGTTTATTTACAACGGTTTTTGTTTCCGATTCTAATTAAAAACAAAAAGGAAATTATTAGAAGAATACTGCTGTGCCATTCATCCTTCAAACATACATCCTTATGCGACAGAAAATACTTAAATAAATAAATAAAAATAAAAACAACATAAATATGAACAGAATAATCTTTAATTTGAAATTCATGTAACGGAAAATAATTTACAATTTACAGAGTAATATTAAATATTTTAATTAGTACTGTTTTATTCTTAAATAACATTAATTATAGGTTAAATATAATAATAGTATATATAGATTAATTTAAAATGGAGCAAGAAAGAAGAACAATAGCAAGCTCACTGCTCTGCAAATATTTTTCATCACTATTTACAAATTATTACACAAATTACAATTAATAATTAATTATTATTATAATAATTAAGACAATAATATGCACGTTTATTCGGATAGCCACTTTCAGTTAGTGGATGGAAGAAACCAAATCAAATTCATGTCGATTTCAATAATTATTACCCATCATCGTTCCTTGCTGCCATCTTTAAGTTACTCATTACCTGTAACACGCAAGTGCTACCTACAGGCTCAATCTTAGTCAATGAAATGAAGGTGAAAAGAAAAACTATAAAATGATCTTGGTCTTTGACAAAAAAAACCGAAGAAAAATATATTGTCTCTTTATCAGTGATAACTCAGGCAAATAGTCAATTCCAGGTGAACTTTCGGTCATTTACACTTCAGTAGATCGTCCATAGGGAGCACCACTGCCATTGGCAGAAGCCACGGAGTTGCCGGCTCCTGCAGCGGCTCCTTCGTCTGATCTAGACAGCTTTCGTTCGCGTTTTTGAAAAATCGCGCCTAAAATCCCAGGATGTGGTTGATGGGGCTGCACTGGATGTGGGTGAAGCGTGGCAGGCATTCCACCAGCTGCCACTGCTACCAATGAGCCATTGGCATTCCCATGTTGCGGCAACAGCCGCATTTTAGCGTCCGGTGCGCCTACCGGTGCGTTCCTTGAACCTGTGCTGGCTGATGTTGATTGAAATGAAATGGACATTCCACTGTCAAGCGAGCCAACGCTGCCACGACGCTGCGGTTTCTCAGCGCCAACTGTAAATTGGCCAAACGTCAGCAAATTAGTTTGGTTATAAGTAATTAGAAAGTTTTTACATTTGGTATGACGTATGTTTTGTTTATGGGGGTGGTTGGTGGAGATTTGCTTAACTAGAGTTGGAACTTGGATTGTTTATAGAGATTCGTCTGTTTGTCTAAATCAAATATTGCGCCGGCGTACACTTACACTGCTCGTGCATGTCAAGGAGCGAGTTGCTTAGAGCGCTGCGTTTCAATTGTGCACCAGCGCCATTGCCGCCGTTTCCTCCCTCCAAATGCAGCGCATGATGTCCTTGTCCGTCGCTCTGCGGTGACTGATAAGGACATGGGCACACCTCAACATCAGCCACGCCGCTATCTCTGTTCTCTGAAGTAGCATTACTGCGATTGCCACCACGTGCCGACTTCTGTCGGTCCAATTCCTGTTCGATGCGCAGCGCTTCCATTTCGTCCATTTCGCTGATGGACTCCCGCAAGTCCTCGGCAAATTTGCAGCGATCGTGCTCATTACGAGCGTTAAACGTAACCAGCACTTTGCCATCGACCTTCTGCGACAATCGGATGCAGTATGGATAGTCTAAAGATGAGAAAACGTAATTAGTTGAATTCGAAATGGTATTAGAAACACAAGAGTACTTACTGGGAACGTCCAGAAGTGTGACGACCATTCCGCAAAGTGGGAAGTTGTTGCGTAGCGTGTAGGTAACTGAGCTCTTCTTCTTGCTAAATATTTTCGTGATGACAAGCAGATCATTGAAGAGGAACACTTCACGCTGATGCACGCCTGGTCGCTCTTTTTTATTGATGTCGGGAATTTCATACAATCGACAGTAGCACACAAGTCGCCTGTGCGGAAGAGCCAAATTTGGCTTCTTTCCGACTATTGTAGCCTGCACTTTCAGCACCTGAGTAACATGATCGGAGCCAGGCTTAAACTCGTTGGCTTTGACGCGTTCGTAAATTCCTACCAGCATGTCTCGATCAATGTCGTGACAGTCATCGATACCTCGCAAATTTTTAATAAAGTCGTCAATTCTCATACGCCGCTCCGGCTTCAAATTGGGCGTGTGCAGATCCGTGTTTAACATAATAATAGCGAATGCCATGACGAAAATGGTGTCATGACTTCTCAGTCGTGCCACAATATCAGAATTGCAGTGACAATACCGATGTGAAAAAACTTCCATGAGACGTTCAATTTTCTGTGCCTCGCCCGGCATCCGGAAGTATGCCTGGAATTTGCGTAAAGCCACATCCACTTGCATGCCGGACAGGTCCAGCTCACCCGCAAAGCAATCCAGCACAGCCATATTGAATTGATTTTGTAGATTTCCCAAATATTCGCCGATCATCTGTCGCGACAGACCCTTTCTGGAGATAAGGAACCTTGCTACGCCCTGTGGAGTGCTTTCGAGGAAACCACGCCGAATCAAATAGGCAACACCTCGCTCCGGCTTCTTGTTGAACAGATTCAAACCAACGCGATACTGTCTCTTGCGAATGGTCTCTGATACTTTGTAGCTGGCGGGCGCAGAAATTTGATCATGCTGTTCCATGGAATACTGGGCAGCACTGGTGTGCGTTACGCTGACATGACACTCGGGATCGCCGGGCACAACTCCCAAGTGATCAGGCGATTGCGCTACAACGGCTAGTGAGCCGCTGTTACTGGTGTTGAGCTTTCGCTTCCATTGAGGTGAGCTGGATCTATCAGACGCACCATCACAGTGGATGCGCTCGGCACTGCTGTCACTGCCGGAGCTTTGTACTGAACTAAGACTTCCATTTTCAGCTGTCTTGCATAATCCATTGGGACGCAATGCGCGTGCCGCTGCCATTTGCTGCTGTGTAATGGACGATGTTCGCTTTGGTACCTCTGGCGGTACGCGCTTCGACATGGCCAGTTGTTGTTGTGCCGACGCTTGGTTGGGAGTTACAACACGAGGTCGCATGTAGATTTGTGTAGCTGTATAGTAGGGAGTATGCGGGCTGCTGTTGGAGCTGACAGCACCCCAAGACGAGTTCATGGAGCCATCAAAGCTGAGCTCACTCGGCTGACTGTACTGCAGATGCATGGGCGTTGGTGGCTGGTACTGCTCCCGCTGGAAGTGCTGGGGCGTGGGTGTGCTGTAGTAGTGCTGTTCGGCGTGCATCAAATTCACATATGGATGGTTGTGGTGCATTGATGTTGGCATTGGCGAAGCGGCGCCCGATTGAGCGGCTCGCTGTTGTTGGGCGGCTGGACTGGTAGCCTCCAGTTGACGACGTTCACGCAGTGACAGCGATCGCACTGGCGTGGCACGTACGCCTGGCGGTGTCGCCGTAATGGTGGCGCACACGCGTGGATGGCTGCCCTGTGAAGACAGTTGCATTTGTGAGGTCGATGTGTTTCCGTCCTGCAACTCAGACAGCTGCTGGTCAATGAGACAGCTGCCATAGGCTGAAGACGATTCATCGAAATCGTGTCCAGAGGCTGTCACACGGCGACTCATTCGCTTCTCGGCTTTGGCCATTGCTGTTATCGAGGCGAACTTCTTAACCATTGTGTAGTGCCGGAATGCCCGTTGGATTGTGATGGCGGCATTTCGTGCTCGTAATCCACCGTATTTGCGTTCCAATAATTCAATCTGCTTTTCCAGCAAGTCCTGTGAGAGCTCGTACCTGAAAATAAAAATAAAATTGTTATTCTAATTGATCTATTCAACGAATTTTCACGGCAAATATTGATTCGTTGCATAATCAGTTGAAATTACCCAACATTATTGTAGCAATTTATGTTTCTTGACCAAACTAGGACACATTTTCTTTACAATTAGAATTCTACTAGAAGATGTGCCGAAATGACATAATCGGTGCCACGAATATTGGCATTCGTAACAGTTCACATATCCAAATAGTCTGCAGACAAGATGAATGTTAAAACAACATTTATTCAGAAGCGTCACCGAGACGTTTAATGTTTATTTTGCAAAACAAATGCTTTTTCTAGTAACTATAAGAATAATAATGTTTCTTTTTGCATTGCACGTCGAAAAGAAAGAGTCGCCAAACAGCTGACTTTTAAAAACTACTTAATGTTAATTATATTCCACCAGTTTTGTGAGTGTTTTTTCGTCCACTCCCGCTGGTCGAGTGTGTGTTTCCCCACGCAACCGCAACGTTAAAGGCTTTCGGGTAATTTGCGGGTCTGCGTGCCGGACTGAGAAGATGTGTCTGTGCCATCTTCGCCGAGTGGGTGCGCTTTAAAAAACGCGACGTGACGTGACTGGCGGAACTAGCCACCAATGTTTAAAAATATACTTACGTCGCCGATGAAAGTTTCAACAATAAAACGATTTAAAGTGAAATGGACAATTATCGCCAAGTAAAGATTCACTTTAGGAACTGCCCCATTTCTAGAATTCCGCTCATTCAATGGCACAATCGTACGTGGCACATCGAATTCACACTCATTTCACTAATTTTTCTGTATTTTTTTTTTTTGCTTCTTTTGTAAGACACAAGTCGCGAATTGTGTATAGTTTTTGTGGAAGTTATGTTTAGCACAAACCTCTGTCACCGATAAGATATCGAATGAATATTGATAAGATTGTTGGCGAACACGACCTGTGATTTGCTCTGGTTTAAATGTTTTTGTTGAATAATTGTGATACGGCGACGTTGAGGTATGAATTCCGGAAGATTAACTCTGCGATTCACGAAGCCGCGGCATCGGCGTGTGACGGTTTAGCTCGATGTAAGCAGAATAGCGGCAACGGAAAATTATTTTGGACACATTTCGCACGCCTCACACACTTTCGAATCTTATTTGTTTTTTTTTTGTTTTTTTTTTTTGTAAACATTCCCAGCCTCTATATTTATCAATGCTCATCGTAGTAGAGGTCTACTGTATACAGTGACACGCGTATGGGACGAACACCTCTAGCGTACATGGAATTTATTTTGGTACCTTTTTCGTTTCTTAAGTGTGTACACTTGCATATAATTATGTACTTGAATACCAGCCAGAAAACAGCATTTAAACGAAATTATCTGTTTCGCCATCGCAAGACGTCAACTCTTACTCGCAAATGTAAGAAAATGAGACTCATCGATTTGAGCATCTAACGACTATAGGACAAAGGTCAAGGTAAAGAACAAACTATTGATTACAGAAGCTAACGTCTTCTTATAAATATGCATATGTGCACACAAGTTTACCTATATGCTAAAGAAAAAAGTATTAAAGACAAAAAAATAAAATGTGTTATGCAACCTACGTTAGAGCGTCACATTCTTCGAGTTGCTGAAATTCGCGCACATCACAGAACTCACCAAACAAGCGCAACATAAAACTCGACAACAGATGCGACGTTGTATGCAAACACCTGAAAGTGTCCCAACACGCTTGACACTTGGCCATATCCGACATCCGTGCGGAGCGTTCACACAGGGTTAATCCATTAACGTGCCGGACAATAACATCGTCCCAAAAACAACAACAACAACAGCAACAACAAAAAACGGCGCACAAACGCGCAAACTCCGTAATGGCGCCGCGCGCTCACCGCACTCCTCCAAACGAACGTCCCCAACGACGCACGAAATCAGTGTCGCAACGACTGAACTTTCTTTTAACAAACTTAATAATCACTTTAAACGTAACACAGGCGAAATATGCAACGGAAAAAACAGGCAGAGGAGATACTTAATAATGAAATGATAATTAGCAATTACCACACAATTTTAACGACACACCACCTCTTCGGCTGTGCGGTGGTATCCGCCGCGAGTGGCGCTTTTGCCGGCTCATCGACAATTGAGTTATTCAATGAGACGTATTGGAGTTCACCGGCAAATGGTGCAGCCTCGTCGCCACTGCACTCGCTATTGTGCCAGCGTCTTTGGGGGTCACCTGATTTTGGCAGTGTGTGAAAGAAATAGTCACGTCTGTCCAGCGTTTGATTTGGTACTGCGCCACATATGCGTGGCGCCATCATCTCTGGCACAATCACATCAATTGCAGCACCAGCAGCGACGTCGGAGTTGTCGCCGTCGCAATTGCGCTCCTCCTCCTCGATATCGTGCGCCATGGAAATTCCGCTACCAAATGCAGAGACAGCGCCAGCCGTTGAAATTCGGCGGCCGGTGGTTGGCGGGGTGTTGGTTGGTGCCGTCGTCGTCGCCGTAAAAGACGAAAATGTGCACGACGACATAGGGAATTGTCGGTGTCCAATACTGATGCACTCGCTTAGTGAGTGACCTCCCACGCAAGTGTTGTGCATTAAAGCGTTGGAGCTTCCGACTGGTATTGTCATGTCGGACGAGTACTCATCATATTGGGGATTGTCCATTGAAGCGGCACGCTTTGGCATCGCTCGTTTCGGCTGGTTCCTCCACCAACTGCGAGATGAATGCGACGAGAACGGCATGCTGATTGCTGGTGCCAAATTATTGGTGAATATTGATGAGAATGTGTGTCGGCCGCACTTATTTGTTTGAATGATCTCACAACATTTGGTATTTCTAATTATCGGTGTTGGAATTTTTTTTTTTTTTTTTGTAATTAAGATTAAGCCTATAGCACAACGAAACGTGTCACTCGACTATTCCGGGTGGTCGTTTCGCTTTGTTGGAAGGAATGTAGGAAAATTGAGTTTGTATTGACGCGCCCTCGTTCACGCTTTAAGGATAGTTTTGATCGATTGTCCACACATCTTTGGTTCTGCCTTCTTCAACTGGCACAATGAGGCAACTGTGGGAACGCACTTTTCAACTCCTTGACTCTTTATTTACTTTTGTACTATTTTAAGATTTGCAACACACGCACTAACGAGCGGCAGGCTTCCAAAAATATAGAAACACATTAAAAAATGGTCAAGAAAGGTTTTGGGCTATCAACAGTTTACTCATCGCCATCGTTTTGCTATCAGCTTTAATCATAAGCATTGTAATCAGTAAAGCCCAAATATTCTGATAGAAAGAAAACTTTTCGAATGAGCAGATCGAACAGAAAAATGACGCGGAATACTGCGGTTCATCACAACTTCCGAGATAATTAAATATTTTCAAACAAAATGCCCAAATTAGTTTTCATTTATCAATTGCACAGAAATCATTAAACATCAGACACGTATTCACTGTTCCGTTACACTGACTGGTGTGGCCAAAATGCCAACGCACAAAGGAGCCAGAGACACGACGCTCAACCATATCCACAGGACCTACATGAACTGTAAATAACATGCAATATGCCTAAATGCTTATTCTCGTAGAGGCGTCGCGCCGCGTCGCGAATCCGAAATGACTCATGTTCGTAACAATTCCATCAACTTGGCTTACATTTGGACGCTGCTATGCATGTGCGAATGTGTGGATATGTGAAATCAAACGCACAACAGCAAAGGAGAATCGCGACGTTCACTCCTTAAAATTAATTCACATAATGCCGTTTGTACACGCGGAAATAAAAAAAAGGACCAGAGCCAAATGGAAAAAAACGTGCGGCTTCCATTTTTATTTTGCTTTTGTCTCACTTTTTTTTTTGGGCAGCAACCTAATTGCGCAGTCTCTCGTATCTCGCACCACCCTCACCTTTTGACATTGAATTGGCGTGCGCCTAGGAATCGGAGGATACCCACCTAACAACGTGTTCCTGGTGGTCACGCAACGAAGTCTCTGAATCTTGGTTTCCGCAGCCACAAAAGATTGACCGACAACACTTTCGCACCACGAAACATAAACTAACGAGGCTCTCGTAACACTGGCCCGTTTTACGCATTTAATTAAATTATATCGCTTCCAATTCCTCCGGCAATAGATCGCACACTGCGAGAGGTCAATCACCATATATGAGTTTGTTTCATTTAATGGCGATAAGTGATAGTTAAGTTAATTGATAAGTGAAGCGCGCGCACAGCACCAACGTCGAACTGTCTTTGCTGTACAGTCGCGAATTGGTGTTGTTCTGAAGTGATTTAGCTTCAGCCAAATTGGCTGCGAAACAATTAAATTGAGGGCCTCGTTTGGCGCTTATCAGCCACGGATGTACATTGTACTACACACATGACACAACTGCAGCAAGGCCATTACCAGCGAATTCATAGTAACAAT
>JANSTS010002700.1:0-10133 GCA_026546915.1 Sylvicola fuscatus
GTCATCAGTCAAAATGTTTGGAAAATGTAGCAATCTTTTCTTTCTTGGCAAATATATCGTGCGAATACATAATATGTAATCTATACGCAGATTCAGATTGGTCAGTAATATCTTTAACGATGATTGCGGAAAATTTTGATTAAAAAGTTATTCTACTCACCCTCTGAGTCCGCAGTTGTCTTGATACGCAGTTTATTTACTTTTCACATTATAAATAATATGAGAATAATAAAAAAATTGTTTTTTATCCTCTTTTCAAGTAAAATGATTTTTACAAATGATCGGTACAGGTTAACACAATAGTCGCGCCATAATAGTCTATTGAGTAGTGGAGCTCATTTTCTTAAATTAAAATTAGTCACGTTTCTTGATTACTTTTTGGGACATGATTTTTGTTAACAGATTTCAGACAATATGATCTGCAAATGTATCGATTAATGGTCACAGCATTTGTTTACCAAAACCTAGCTGCAACATGATTAGCTGTTTTAAATTATGAAATTCATAAAAGAAAAATTAAAACAACAATTCCATTCGTGTTATTTATTAAAATATTTATTGTGATGGCAATATGATATATGTATTATAATAATAATTAAATATTTGCATACATTTAATCTAAATTGGTGGATTAACTCTCGCGTACGTCTGTCGAAATATATTTACTACCGCTGCTAGTTAAATTTATGAGCGATTATTTGTTAAGTAGCAAGAAACAAAATACAAGTATTAAAAGGAGAAAACAACTGATACGAATTAAAGAGTTAATTGAAGAAAAAAAAGAATAATTAAAATATAATGATAATCATACCAAATCATCCGAGTCAGGGCCATATTAATCCGTAAATCCAATGAATCACAATCTCTCATTCAATTCCTATAGAGCCGTATCAGATATGTCCATGGACATCATAACCAAATCCAACAAATCACATTTTTGGGCACGGAATTATTATAGTTTTTTAGAAGAATTGTACGAGAAGAAGAGCACAAAAACGGCGAAAAGAATCCAAATCCGTAAACAACCTGCCATCCTCTATCCCTCGGTGTCCCATCCACATCAATAAAATGCAATTTTTTTTTTTTTGAAACTATCACACATTTTTGTGATATCAAAAGCGACCAGTAAGTCCTTGGAACTGTAAAAATCCCACGGAGACGTGCGTGTGTCTCAATGCGTACTTTAAATCGCATACAATGTGCGAGAAGTCCACCGTTAGTGGCAAGAAGAAATGAGCAAAGTTTTGGTGGAGTGGCGACACTTGCGACTTTTTATACTTTTGGGCATTCCAAACGTTAGGAGAGGTGAAAGAAGCGAGAAGATGTGCGTTCCGACACCTAGAGCGCACTAAAACACAACAAAACGCGCGAAACTTTTCTTTCTTTTAGTTTTTTTTTTTTCAAATCATCCACATCCCGGTCTGAAATCCTTCCCTCGCTGTCATGACAAGACTGTATCCCTATTCGTTATCCAGTAATCATTCATTATAATATTAAAATTATCTCTTTCCATCTTTCAACTTTTTTATATATCCTCAATCAAGCAAAATTCCTATCCAACAAATGAGGATGAGGGGAGGAACTTCTCCTTGTATCCTTATATTCTAACACACGAGTCCAGAATCATCCTTATCCCCGCTCACATCCGCAATATAATCCAATTTATCCACCAATAAAGAGAAAAAATATTTAATATTAGAATATATTGTATTATTTCTAATTGCTTGTGTTTTTGTTTTTGTTTTGTTTATATATAATAGTTTAGTCATATAATATTATTTTGTATTTTCGTGTAAACGCTAAATAGAACCACTAATTGATCATCGGGATGTTTCATGTTTATGTCTCGAAATAGATTGTTTTCTTTATGTCGGCCCAAGAGCGCCATCTTAATTCTAAAGTAATGAGAAGTGTATCTAATCACTTTAGACTCAATTGAATGAATCTGCAGCAAGCGTGGTCTATCGCATCCTTCCGAACCTGAATTCAAATAGTAACAGCAATTTGAAACGTTTTTTCATCTTAGGCAAAATGTAATTTTGTTGTTTTTTTTGTGTTATTCGCGCCACTCATTAAAGTAATTTCTTTATTACACACAAATGTGCTCAAGTTTTTGTTGTTGTTTATCGAAACCGACGACATTAACATATTATAATATAGTTTGTAGATATGAGAGGCGCTTTTCATATATAATGGTTTTTGTTTTTATTTAATACATAATTATGCTGGGGACTTTTTGCAAAAAGAAAACTTTTCCTAATATAATCAAATTAAATTGTGAATTAAAAAAAGAAGTCAATTCAGCACTAATCATTTCGTAAATGCATCAAAGGTCACATTTTAATATGTTGATTAAGCTTCGTTAAATTTTCTTTTCGCAGTTTCGACATAAGGTTGTTTAAATGTTTATTGATGGCGCAACAAGCCACTTTCTTAGTCCTTTAACAACCTGTCCAGCATACGCATACTCAGTCAACTTACGCATGTAAACATAAGCTTATGTATAGTTTGGGAATGTGAGCGCATTTAGAATATTTATTTGAAGTGTTGGTTCCATATCGCCTTATAATCAGTAATTTCTAATAAAAGTTTGTAAAATTATCGATTTTTCACAATTAATTAATTTAAAATTGGATCAAAAAAAAAAAAACAGCAAGACAAAATGCGAAAGTGAGTGAAAAAATAAAAAATTAATAACATTCGCGATACTTGAAATGGAGTGAGAGACAACCCTTAAACCAAATTAACTCAGTAGTTTGACCTGGAGTCCGAGCGTGATCGTGAGAAGCTGCGACGCACTGGCGAATACGTTGGGGAACCTCGTCGTCGTCGTGGTGAGTAGGAGCGCGAGCGAGATCTTCTGTAAATTTTACCAAGTTGATATCAGTCTTCAGGTTATACTGATTCCAATGAACTTTTACAAACCTTTCGCGATACTCGCGTCGTTCTTCGCCGGCGTCTTCACGTACTCGAATGTAAGATACTTCGCCCTAAACAAACGAAAAACGTATTGTAATTAACGCAATACGATGGATCAAACATTCAAATTACATTTACCTCATGAGATCTGAAACGGGAGTCGTCCAGTTTTTTGATGGCATATTTCATGTCTTCGTGACGCAAAAACTCCACGACACCGGTACCATCTTTATACGTGTCAGCAAAACAAACGTCGCCCGCCTCTCGCATGTGATCCTTAAGATCTTGCCACGACCCAGACTGTGGCAGGCCTGAAACAAGAACACGAAATTGGGAACGACGTGTCGGAGCACCGCGATTTCCACGATTGCCGTCACCACCACGGCTACGCTCACTTCCTCGACTACCCCGATAACTGCCGGGTCCACCACCACGCGGGAATTCCACACGCAAGCGATAACCGTCGTAGTCGTACCCATCACGAGCCTTTACCGCATCTTCAGCGTCCCTATTTTTTTGGGAAAAAATTTTAGAAATTATTAACATTAAATATACAATAGCTTCAACGTTATCTCATATTTAACAAGATAAGTGGTTTCACAGAAATTCAAACACAAAGCGCATGAGCAAAGCAAAACGGCACATGCACACACACACAGACGCACGCGTTCACGCACAAACGCCGCCTGTTTTTCTCTTCCGCTCGGGGTGAAATGTGAGGAAAAGCGAATAAAAACAAAATGTCGCCAATAAAATGCCGCCATAATGGCGCCGCAGAAATTTTTAGGTGCGATTTGCTGCCACTTTTGGAGGTGCAAAATTAACGCCGCCCGCGTCCACAGATCCATATCCAAATGTTTGCTGGTAGAATATTGTAGGAAAGCTAGTTGCATGTATATTTACCGGGCATCCTCGAACTCGACGAAAGCGAACGGCGGACCGCGCCGATTTTTCAAGTCAACAAACGTCACTTTTCCGAATTTATGGAATAAATCTTGGATATCTTTTGTACGGATATCTGGCGGCAAATTTCCAACGTAAATGCGGCACTCATTACGACTGTGAGACATCTTTGAGAGGTGGGTGGTTTACTGGTTATGGAATAACTTGAAACAAAAACTAATTTTTTGCGATAAACTTAAGCGCGTTGTACGGCACGGGTGGACAAAAGCAATGTTTCTTCGTCGATAACTATAGGACTAATGACTGCGTCTTTTCGTTGTATAGATGGCCGTGGGATACGGCTATACAATTTTCTGTTTTTGGCTTCTGACTTCTGAAGGCGTGCTGACTGCTGACTGATGAATCACATGTGTGGCCAGTGGTGAATTTTATAATCTATTGAGTTCACCTGAGCTTGATTGGACCAAGGAATTTAAATCTTTGAATTATTATTTTCAATGACTTAAAACTGAGGATGTAAGTAACCTTTGGAAATGCCACAAAATCAATAAAATGTTAAGTCTATTACATTATAAAATTTACTAAATATATAAAAAAAAAATTAAATCATATATATGTACACATTCATTTATATGCTTCCTAGATATATATTGAACAATAAACATTTATAGCGGGGCGCAGCAAAACGGATTTACAAGATGCATGCACCGGAATGTAAACAATATTATAATAACTTTACTTTTGGATTCCAGATAACTTTTTTAACAGATCAGCGAAACGAACGGCTGATGGTCATTGGAGGAGCAGACGGAAAAGATTTGGCACGAAGGGAGACTCGAGCTATGAAAGCGATAAGGATTGTGGAAGATCAAACACCACTTCCCCCAGAGCAAATTACATCAACTTAAATTCAACAGATTTTATAAAGTTAATGATTTTTATGTTTTAGAAAAAAATACTTTGTAATGAACTTTATGTGACATGATGATTATTATATTATTTTCTCAAATAAAAAATAAAAATAATTTACATAACAGCCTCCTAGGGCTTATAGCTGTTAAAATATACATAAAACTATTTTTATTTGGAATCATCATTTATTTATATATTATTTTAATCAATATAAAGATTTGGAATAAAATCAAGAATATCATGAGTGATCGTTTGAATTTAGTGTAAGCAATGTTGTAAAGTTCTGATTGTCCTTTTCAATATTATTCCAAGAAATTATTCAAACTGAAATCAGCTTTCCGTTTTTTATTTTCCATTTATATTATTATTTAATTATTACAAAATAAAAATAAAATCAACAATTTGACTTTAATAAAGACGAATATTGCCACTGTCCCCTCGAGATATGAGCTTACATTGAACTTTCGATGTCATCGGGCACATAAGCCTGAGATATGTTTTTTTGGTCTTTAATAACTCCAACCGAGTCTTCAGTGCGATCGTCATTGGATTTACCTGCCCCACAAATTATGAGCATTTTAAAAAACCATTCCGCACAGAAGATATTATATTATAATGAATTATTTATATTTAATTTGAAATGAAAATACCTAATTTGTATTTATTTTTGATCAACTGAAGTGTACACTTGTAAAGCAGATTGTACTGCGGATAAGTTTGCACCATTTTAAGTCGCTGGTGCCGCAGTTCCTTGACTATTTCAAAGATGTTGACCTTCTTTTCGTGCTTGATCTTCTGTATTATGATGTCGAGCGCTATAAAGGTGCCAGTGCGACCAACTCCGGCACTGCAAATACATTTTCGTACAATACAATCAATGCAAAAAAGTTTACGAACAGTTTTACTTTACCTGCAATGCACAACAATGGGTTGGGGTTTCGTAGATTTGTGATCGTTACGTACTAATTTGACAAAGTCTATCAGGTCATTTGGGTTCTTGGGACAGTCATGGTCTGGCCACTTGTTGAAGTGAAACTGGAGGACTTGAGTGTGTGTATCATTCTGAAAATCAAAAGGTTAGAAACCCAAAAAAGGTTTTTGGTCTGATGGTTTACCTTAACGATATCAAATTCTCGCCTCTCACAGCAATCATGCCGAGTTTCCTTTAGGCACTTTACGGTAATGTCGCTAAACTGTAAGTTTTCATCTAATAACGGATAATATCTATGGCATTTGATCTACAGAGAATATTTGTTTATTAGTAGGTAATGCTGATTGTAACGAGTCAAAATGGCTGGTACCTTATCTCCTTCTTTAAGCGGTGTAAGCATGACGATAATAGACACCTTGCACTGCAGAATCATACGCCAAAAGTCGTTACAGGTTTCTGGCTTAGGTCCTTGTGTGGCAATGTACTCCCGCTGTCGTTTGTATCCCTGAAAATTGAATGTAGTAATTTGAGAATTCATTAAACTCATATTAAATACATTAACGTAGGATGCATTTATGTAATCATCATCGCCCATCCAAGAGTTCTGCAGCGCCACCCGATTTCTGTCATCTACAAAAGGTTTTAACATTAAAACTGAAATCATAAGCCATGAATATGTTGTTTTACATGGATAAATGTTATTGTAACGATTTTTGGTGTCGTTAGTTTTAGCGACGGTGCTCGTATAACTAAGATCTTTAGTGAGTTCCGTTAATTCCTTAAACTCCTTTGAGAGTTTCTCGTTCTTAAGCAAGTCACTATAATACGTGGGAAAGTTTTTAATGGCAACATCCACGGAAACGTCTTCTGTCGGGGATATAAAATCTGTTGCTTTCCACGAGAGCATTTTGGATCGCCATAAAATAAAAATTCCAATAACGACCGCCGCAAAAAGAATGGACACGATTATGGTCATTATGAAGAAAATTCGAACTGCATCATCTGGCAGAATAGAAATTTCATTAATCTCCACTCAATAGTTTATACCATAAGTTTGAAATCAAAAGTTACCCGTCTTGAAGACAAGCGGATGCGAATCGCTGTAGCCACTCATCGTAAAACTGCGCACAACCATCGCGTACGAGGTTCCTGGCCTCAGCGGACCATTACAATACAAATTGTGTGGGCCACACTTCTCCTGACCTATAATAAATTCCATTTGGTTGTTGTTCATATCGTGAACTCCGATCGATTGTTGAGGACGCCATCGGAGCGGCGTCGTTTGGTACTGTGGAATGCATTCTTCATTGGAGACATCACTCCAACTTGGAATGGATGGCCAATCATTTGCGCTGTTTAAAAGACTATACTCGGGAACAGGATCGTCCTGGCACTCCTGGAAATGTCAACATTTTTATGTATCATCATAATATTATCATTTATTTACTCAATACCAACCCTTTGAGACAGTAAAATGGCGACATATGCAATATCCCCCATATCAGAACTTAAGATCTCCTTTGATATTACAACCCTTGCTGTAGTAGTTGGATCGTGCGCTGAAAATGCATCAACTGAACCAACTTCTGATACATTGACAATGGCTGGAACTGAAAATGCAAGCAAATGTTTAATATCATGGATTTTCAAGAAGATAGCAATGTCAAAACTTAACTGCCTGCTGGTGACTCAAAAGTCAGGAAATTTGCAACACTTGAAGTATTGACATCCCTGACGACAGCGCTTATGGTAAAATTATAGTTGTACTGGGGTCGTAGTGCACCAACTTCCGTTTGAAATGTGATCCAGTCGGTTTTATCGGACACTGGGAACCGCCACTCGAATTCATGGTCAGCGTAAAACAACCGCGTCCCAAAGAACTGTCCATAGAACTCTTGTATCAAACCATTGGATCGACATGGAAGAGACCATTGAAAAACGATTGAAGAGCTGTAGACGCCGGCTAAAGCTGGACCAACAATTCCTAGGATTTTAAAGCTCTCCACCATATCGGGTGCTTCAAATTAAAAGAATCATTTTAGAATATCGTTAAATACGCGCCTTTTTAGCTGAGAAATATTTACCAGAAGGCTTTGTCGTGAATATCACCGGCTCAGAATATGCGCTTAACCCAGCTCCATTCTGAGCAGCAACCTGGACAGTGTACTCAACATATGGCTTTAAATCCACTAGCTCATGTTCCAATTGGTCGACGATTATTGACGAGTTTCCGTAATTGAAGCCGCCGCAAGTCTCGGGAATATTGTACATCGGTCGACTAGTCATCAGAAACAGTTTGTAAAAACTTAATTGTCCGTTCGGAAGTGCTGGCTGATCCCATGCAATTTGTACAGACTGAGGGCTCAAAACGTTTACTAAAAGGTTTCTGGGCTGGGAGGGATCTGCGTCGGAAACAAATAGCTGCATATAAAATGGAACTTTGCAGAATTTAGTCGGAATACCTACAATCTTCGGCCGTTTGGAATAGTCCGCTGATCTCAAGTGACCAGCCGGCAATGTTTTGAATTTTGACGGAGCAAATGTAAACGCCGTAAATCAAATCCTCCACTAAAACGGAAAACGGAACTTCTTGTTCTGCCACTCGCAGATATATTGAACGAATCTAAATAGTTTAAGAACATGAAAGGGTCTAGAAAGATCTATGTTGGTCAATCGAAACAGTACCTCGCCGCTGTCCGTTGAATTTAGTTCACACGAAAAGGCAGCATATCGAAGTGGGCACGCATTTAGCGACTCGTTGTACATCGAAGATAAGCGAAAAGTGTTGTGGGTTGTGTGGGTGGATCTGATGAAGGAGGGCGCATCAGGAACTGCAATTTATTTACTCAAGATAAAATTAGACAACGAGCTAGAACATTTTAATTACCTTTGCTGGGCATCTCTGCATCCATAATGACGGATTGGCCGTCATTATGCTCGTGGGTCACCGGTACGATTTGCATGGTGTAGGTGACACAATTTTTCAGTCCTCTTAAGTTGACATAAGTGTTATTCGTGGTTGTATCGTTGACATGCACATCAGGGAAACCATTTATCCAGACAACAATTCGATATTGCTTCACACACAGCGAACTGTTCTCCGGCTTACTCCACGCCACGTGCAGATCATTGCCACTGGCCTCTGTCGTGTACTTTGTCACTCCCGTCGGGATGTTTTCCAATGTTTGAAACTGCGTTTCTTCAAAGTCTTCACTTTGATTGTCATTGACGTCGACGACATAGACGCGAACTGTATACTCTCCACAAGGTTCCAAGTTCTCAAGAAGAATAGTGGTGTTTGACACCTCATATTGGGATTGTCCATTTACGTGGACTTGGTACTTTTTAACGCACAGAGGATTCGTTAGTGGCGAATCCCAGCTGATTTCTACTTCAGTTGCACTGATCATGTTGTAGTTGAGGTTTACAACTGAGCCAGGCGCTAAACAACAAAATACATTTAAAATTTGAAATCCCACCAATTCCCACTAATTATAGATATATACTGGCAAATTGTCCTGTAAAGTCCGGTGACGATCGCATCGCCCATTCATCGTTGTTGTTGGTGTAAACGAGCGCCACGTACGTTTCGCACGCCTCCAACTGGGCAAGCACCACATGAGTCTCGTTTGGCAATTGCATAAAGTACTGCTTGTGGCAGCTGTTGTTACTGCAATCCTTGGCTGTAACCTCCACCGTATATTTGACGACGCAAGTTGGCGCGTAAATGGGCTGATCCCACGTGAGCTCAGTGGTTGATTCGTTGCTGAAGACTACCACTCGGTCAACGGCATTCGGATCTGCAAGCATTACGGGAGGGAATGAACATAATCGCAGCATACAAGTTTATGTAGTGGAATAGTTTACCTACTTCAGCGGTCTGTACATCATTGAATAACAAGCTCACCTCCTGACCGTTAATGTCGATCGTCTGCAGAGTTAATGTGTAGTTGTTACATGGAATTAAGTGTTCGACGCTGCCATCAGTGTCGGTTTGGTCGAATTTGATTTGAAACAAAAATTCTTCGGCGGTAAGCTGCAGGTTGTAGTGCGAAATGCAGGCGGAGTTATTGCTACTCCAGAAGAATGCAATTGAATCATTGAATGGAATCACTGAGGTTAGTTCAGTCGTTGGTTCTGCAAGCAACAAGTGATTGTCAGTTAAAGGTTCTAAAGTGACCAAAGATGCATACTTTGATAGTCCATTTTGATGATAATCGAATAGTTGAATGCCGTTTCGATTGGCGACACTGTCGCGTCGCCCGCCTTTTCGAGCACTTCGGCCTCGACCAAGTACCGAGCACATGGCTCAAGACTGGCTATTGATAAGCTTCTGTAAAGAAAATTTATGGTATTTGGAAATATCACATTGCCGACGCATAACACAGCTTGATACAACATCAGTTGCATTATACGCATTTGTTCTTTGGATGATTTGGACAAATTCGAGGTCGTGACATTAATTATC
>JANSTS010002700.1:17613-29867 GCA_026546915.1 Sylvicola fuscatus
AAATGCACGTGCTGCAGACCTTTTTGACAGATTGGTTGGCCAATCAAATACACGATCCACAAGAACTTCAAAATGTGGATCCTATATTTAATTTCCAATTCGATATTATATTTGGCGAAACATTCAAACTAGTCTTAATAAATAATTTTAAACATTTTTATTTTAATAATTTATATTTCACAAATTACAAAAATTTCACGGTAATATCCTCATTTAATTCCCAATCGATGTTTCGTGGGAAACTGGACTGAGTTCCTTCGCTCTGAACCGAGATGGAAGCCACTTTGGAAGCATAAGCGATCTTTTCTTGTATCGCCAAATCGGGTTTCTTGACTAGAATATGGGCTAAAGCTCCAATAAATGCGTCACCAGCACCTGTGGTGTCTACAACTTTGTCCACAAAAGGACTTGCCACATGTACAACTTTATCATCAGCAGCCGATGCGTAAAGCGCCCCTTCTTTGCCCATTGTAATAATGACGCTGTTCGCACCTTTTTGTAACAACAGCTTAGCGGCATTCGCTGCATCTTGAAGCGACGCAATTGTTTTGTGATCGGTCATAATTGCCGCTTCTACTTCATTCACACAAAGAATAGTGGGTAGTTTTAAAAGCTCAGGCGGTGTGTTTTGGAGAGCTGGAGCAGCATTAAGAATAGAAATTCCTTTGTGTTTCTTAAGCGCTTCAACAACTCCAGAGATCGGTGTTTCCAGTTGACAAATAAGAACCTACAAAAATATTTTACATATAATAATGTTATTATATAAATCATTTCCTACCTACCTTGGATTTATTAAATAATTCACTAGCGATTTTTACTTCATTATCATCTAGTAAGTTATTGGCACCGACAACAATGACAATTTGATTCTCACCGTCGTCGGAAACAATGATTTGGGCCATTCCTGTGGTTTTTCCTGGGACATTCTGCACATATTTTGTGTTAACACCTTCCTTCTCTAACTGCTCACGAAAGGATGACCCCCAAATATCTGAGCCAAGCTACTTTCATTCATTAAGTGATTATACCAATGTATATTTAAGAGAAAATCAGTAATTACCAATGCTACCATGGCTGTTTTAGAACCTAAACGAGCTGCAGCGACACATTGATTGGCACCTTTTCCTCCAAATCCATCGCAAAATCGAGATCCGTGGATGGTCTCACCAGGCTTTGGTAGACGAGGCGTGTAACTGGAGACAGTCAGTAATAAATATATTTTTTTATATAAAGAGTATAATTGTTACCTTATTAGGTCAATATTGCAAGAACCTACGACCAGAACGTCTATTAAATCAGCTGCCATCATTCGTTCAAAGTTCCACTATTCACAAGAGTATTTTTGTCAATGTTAAGTACAAGGCCGCGAGTGCTCCTTATCAACTCCTTATCAAATCGTCATTTCTATCATCTTGTTTTGTTTATTACAAATAATTAAAGAGCGATAACATATTTTACCGCTGAAATTTCTTTCTTCTCTAGTTTCGTGTTGCGAAAGAGTTTGACACTTGCAAACTGTCGAAGTGTGTACAGTGGCGTCTTAAATTACGAAAACATCTTCAAAGCTGAAAAAAATAATAATAGTAAAAAAAAAATTTATATTAAACAATATATAATGAATTAAGATTTAAAATGTATTAGTTTTAAATTTTAAGTTTAAGAAATAAGGGGTGCTGTCAAAAAAATCAGAAATTCTGTTCTCACCTTAATCTTATCCAAGATTGACTGTGACATTTGCAGTCTCAATATTAAGTGTCAGCTGTTTATTGAGCAAACCGAGAGTAAAATATTTAATTACGTGATTTAATAACAAAAATTATATTAAAATATTTATAAATACTTACTGATAGAACACAAAAATGGCATTGCGACTGCAAACACTACATAGATTGTGCCGTTCATCCTTGAATCGTGCATATTCCACAACACCATCGTCGTCGTCAGGACATGGTGCCAGCACTGTTAGGCCACCGTCACCACCTCCAAAGCCCAAAGGTGTTAATGCCGACGTTCCTGGATTGAGCGCCCGTTGTGTGGAGAAGGCTCAAGGCCCCGTTGGTCCTGGTGCATCAACGACCGGTGAATACAAGGTTCCTGAGTACTTCCTCTACAGCAGAATAAGCTATGCTGAGGCTGAAATTGAGATGGCGAAATATCGATGCCCACAGCCCTCCGCCGTGAAGCATTAATTCGACGATTGGCTGAAATACGAATAAATAATTGTACATGTAGATCAATAAATTGTGGCAAAGTAATTTAATTTCATTTCTTATTTATTTTCTATTTGTGGTTATGTTTACATAATCATTCAGTGTCGGCATTGCAGATGGCTTCGAAAGTTGGGAATATAACATATATATATATCTCATTTAAAGGGTCTTTTTTATTATATATAGTCGTTTTGTCCAAAGCCGGCCATTTTGGCATTTCGGAAAAATGTCAAATTATATTTGGTAGATGCCAAAACTGAAAAGGCAAAATACGGGAAAAGCGGCGTCAATTGTAAAAGTTCAGACAAATATTTCATGAATTTGTGCTTTAAAATTCATTACAACGGTTACTAGTGTGTGTTATATTTGGCAGAAATAACAAGAAAAGTGCTCAAGTGTAATTAAGTGCAGTTTTTAAGGCTTTTACAACCAACGAAAATGGGCGCAGAAGGTAATTATACATACACATCCTGAACTTCTTTATTACGTTTTAGAAACGTGTTCGATGTTTTCTTGAAATGTTTATTTTATGCATGATTTTGTAGTAGATCGAGAGCGCGGACGCCGCCATAGGTCACGTTCCCGCGATCGACCTGCGCGTCGCTCGTCGCGTTCAAGGTCACCGCGAGCCGAACAACGGCCACCGCGTCGCTCCAGCCGCTCCCGCTCACCCCGCAAACAGCAGCGCTCCCGCCGTCGCAAGCCATCGCTGTACTGGGATGTGCCGCCACCCGGCTTTGAACACATTACCCCACTGCAGTACAAGGCGATGCAGGCGGCTGGCCAGATACCGGCGAACATTGTTGCCGACACTCCGCAGGCTGCCGTGCCCGTCGTTGGCTCGACAATAACGCGGCAGGCGAGGCGTCTGTACGTCGGCAATATTCCGTTCGGCGTCACCGAAGAGGAGATGATGGAGTTTTTCAATCAACAGATGCATTTGTCGGGCTTAGCGCAGGCAGCTGGCAATCCAGTGCTGGCCTGTCAAATAAATTTGGACAAGAATTTTGCGTTCTTAGAGTTTCGCTCCATTGACGAGACAACGCAGGCGATGGCATTTGACGGCATCAATTTCAAGGGGCAAAGCTTGAAAATTCGCCGTCCGCACGATTACCAGCCGATGCCTGGCATGACGGACACAGCGGCACTCAATGTGCCCGGCGTCATTAGCACAGTAGTGCCGGACTCGCCGCACAAAATCTTCATTGGCGGCCTGCCCAACTATTTGAACGAAGACCAGGTGAGTGAAGTGTGCATTGTTTCACGTAATTTGTTTGTAGTTCAGTTCTTGGGCTTTAGTTTGACGCGCGCCATGTTGAGTTTTTTTTTTTAACAAAGTTGATGAACTTTTATTAAATTGCCCTAGACACTAACTTTTGTTCTCTGACAGAGGATCAAAATTGCGTGGTTCGTTGAACGCGCGGGATCAGTGTGGCAGAACGCTCACAAATTTGACAAAAACACGATTATAGCTCGCGAATTAAGACGGCGCCCTGTCACAGCTGGTGCGTCATGATCTTCAAGTTGATTTTCATATTTGATTTCCCTCCCAAAAAAAAAAAATAGCGAAACTAATCAGCTTTTCAGTGATAGGGTCTTCTTGAAACGTGATTTCAATGCCATCCACATGGCATCCAGCCAGAGAAATGTGGAATGCACCCAAATTTCCAGGAACCGTTGTGGAAGCGACATGCATTTTGCAAACATTTGTCAAACAGCGCCAGCGACTTTCTTTCCATCTTTTTCAGCCTTTTACAGGTTGTGAAGGCGTTTTTTTTGTTTTGGACACACATAAACAAACAATGTAACCGAAATGACAGATTTCTTGCAGCGCTTCTCTTGCATACATCTCGTATATTTTTGTTGTGTTGTGTTTTCTCTCTTTGCAGGCACACAAATGAAAATCTTTGCAGGTTTTTTTCCTCAAATTTACAACTTTTTTTTAAAGGGCTGCTCATTCAATTCCACGCGGAATTCGTGCACCACACATTCTCTTCCACACACGTTTTTTTTCTGAATCCGTTCGTAATTTTTTCCCCCATTTTAGCGTTTTCTAGAGTAAAACAAAAAAAAAGTTTAAAAAAAAACACATTTTTTCAGAAATGTTTTCAGAGATTATGTTTCTAATCAAAATTAGTGTTTGTTTAATATTTTGTGTACAAATGAAAGAAATGAAAAAAGTGCATTCGAAAACAACAAAATTCCAGGTTTATATTGTTTTCTTTTATAAAGGTTAGGTTGAGATCGATGATGATCGCACTTTTGAAACTGTCCCAAGCCGTTTAGTTTTTTTATCCGACGAAAACAAATCATCAAGGCAAGTTGATTGAATTCATCGAAAGTATTTCAAATTGACAACAAAAACATGCAATCCGTTTAATTGTTTCTTTAGGGAATTCTTTATTTTCTAGTGAAAAAAAATCCGTTTTTTTTTGAAAAAACTGTTAAATTACCACTTGCGGCTTACAAATTTGTTTAATTTTGTGTGGTAAGTAGATGCAAGTTATAAAAGCAATGCCATCTCTTCAAGCGTTTTCTTGTCATCTTGTATTCTCTTAAGAATGCAACTCTCCTCCGTTTCTGAAGATCCCATTTTTATCGACTTTTAGTATATTGAGTGAATTGCTCAATTGCATGAACAGTGAAAATTTCAAAGGGATGTTCCAAAAATGCCATTCCATACCAAATAAAATGATTTGTAGTTTTATAAAATGGTTTTGAATCACCATCCAAAAGATTCCTTCAAATTTTCCACTTTTACCTAAACATAAACAAAAAAATCTGATTCACTTCCACTTCATTGGATAAAGTTTTTTTGTCGTCAAAATATGAACTGGATCCAAATCCCAAATTTCTAAAATGAACAACGAATCATAAGACAGATGGTTTTTCTGTAACGCATCAACTTATTGTCCAGTCCTAATTGTGTTGTAGTTTTGAAGGTAGTCTCTGTTTGTTCGTAGTAAAAGTAGTGGTGGCAAAGAAGTATTGTTTCAATTCCCACCAAATGTTCAATGTCCGTCGTCGTACAGATTACGCGCAGAATGGCATTGCTTTTATATGAAATGTTACCATAAAACTAGACTGTTTTTACATTGACGGGCCTCTGTGCCGGTTGACGCCAATGTAGATGCATTGTTTGAAAAATTGATTATTTGATTCCCGACACATTTAGGCAAATCTAATGTTCGCTTTTTTCTCTGCGCCACAATCGCGCGGTATCCACCATATTGGGCTCATCGCATTTGGCGCGCACAAATTTGTTTTAGGTGAAAGAATTGCTGCTGTCGTTCGGTCAATTGCGTGCTTTCAATTTGGTTAAAGACGCGGCCACCGGCCTTAGCAAAGGATACGCATTCGCCGAGTATGTTGACTTTAACATCACCGATCAGGCAATAGCCGGCCTCAATGGCATGCAGCTGGGCGACAAGAAGTTGATTGTGCAGCGCGCCAGTGTCGGCGCCAAGAACACCACTGTCGGCCAGATAGCGCCCGTTCAAATTCAAGTGCCCGGCCTCTCGCTGGTGGGCACTTCCGGTCCTCCCACAGAGGTCCTGTGTCTACTTAATATGGTAACGACAGACGAGCTACGGGACGAGGAAGAGTACGAAGATATTCTGGAGGACATCAAAGAGGAGTGCAACAAGTACGGCGTTGTGCGCAGTGTCGAAATTCCGCGGCCCATTGAAGGTGTTGATGTGCCCGGATGTGGAAAGGTGAGACATTTTAAATATTCCGCTTTGTCTAACTGCCTTACTAATGTGATTCTCTTTTCTGTGCAGGTATTTGTTGAGTTTAACTCGGTGGTTGATTGCCAGAAAGCACAACAGGCACTAACTGGACGTAAATTCAGCGACCGTGTGGTCGTGACGTCTTACTTTGACCCTGACAAGTACCACCGTAGGGAGTTTTAAACGAATTTGTTGTCGCTTGTGCAAGCGCATTGAAACATTTTTCCAATTCCTTCGATGGTTTCTACGTTTACTTTACAATTACTTTAAATATTACCGTAATGACAAGGATTTTGTCCCTCGTTCCCTCTTCTTTCCCCCGAACGTTTTGTTACAGCCATCAGCAGATCCCAACTAAACCCTAAACTAAACCGCTTAGGTTGTTCAGCCACTAACAGTTTTCTTATATGTAAACTCAATTGCTTTTAATCAATAAAAAAAAAAAACAAGATTTAGTTTACTGGTATTTGTTATGTATTTTCTTAAATATAATCACATTTTACAGATTTAGTATTATGTACATATTATTTTAGCAAAGGACCCACTCGCTGCCATTAAACATTTATTTCATAAGTATGTAGCATTGTAACACTTTTGCATGCTCTTTAAAGCACATTTAGAGACATAATGAAATCCGATAAACACATCTAAGATGCATGAGATGGCTCCATTATGGTTTTGGTGATATAATAAAAATGATGCTAAAAAGCAACACAAATGCATTTTTTTTTCGTTGGGTATTGCATAATCTAAAACTATTTTCAATCTTTTATTTGAACTTTATATAATAGAGATCTTCCCACGAAAAGTTCGTCATTCATTTCTCACTCCTCGGCTAGAGAGGATCAATTTTTGTGCAAAAATATCCAAAATGCGTCTCGCATTTTTTATTGTCAGCTTTGTAGCAAGTGTCTGTGCCCAAAACGGTTACGTCTATGATCAGTAAGAATTCACTTCAAAAAACTAAATTAAAATTTTATGTTTGTAATGCATTTTTTTGAATTTAAAGAGGTTCTACATCGTCAAATGGCAACATTTTCACAAATGGTAAATAAGTGATATTTCATTACATATTTTTTTAAAACAAATTCATGTGAAATTTCAAATTACTGTTTTGTAGAGCAAGTAAGTGCCCAATACCGACTAGGGTCAGTAAGAATCAACGGCAACGTGTTTTACGTGACTTATACAAATATTATTGGCAAGGACCAGACGAACATCAAATTGGACTCAGCATGTAAAATTGTTTAAATGCATTTTCGTACTGAGTATTTAATCCATTTCTTTTTAATATTTCTATTTCTAAGTTGCTATTGGAAATGTTAATAACGACATTACACGTGTGTTCAATACGACGATAAACAATAAAAAGGCGACCATAATTTATGTGCGACAGGCTGGCGTTGTGACGATTTATATTGAGATCACAACTCCGCCTGCCTTTGCAGCATTTGGAGTTTCTGGTAAGAAATCTAATTATTTGTAACTTCAACAGTTAACCGTCCATTTTCTATTTAAGTATGTGGACAAAAATCTCTCTGCGGTAAATGATTTTTTTTTAATTTACAAGGACAACGCGGAATATAAACTTATATATGTAGTTATTAAAAATAAAAATATAAAGATACATATATCGAGATTTTTTTTACTATTAACCGATCAGAAAAAGTATTAGACAGGAAAAAAAACACAAACTTCATGAGTTCAACGAATTCATTTAAAGGTCACTTAAGAGTTAAGACCACAATTTTCGGTATTCATGATATGGAGAAAGTCTTGCGTGTTAATGCAAAATTGTGGTATACGACAAATTTAAGCTAAAATGTATTCGTTTTTGGGCTGTTTACGTTAATGATTTATGCTCGTGCGATGAGATAATATTAACGCAGATGAAAGTGAAGATGCTTTACATTTTCATAGGTTTTTGGCATAATTGAATGGCATTGAAAAGACCATTAACATGATTAACCGTTTTGACTTTAAATGCGCGGAATTTTAACTGTCCTGAAGCCATGGCAAAATGTTAAATAGAAACGAAATACTTCTGCATTTAGTTCACAAAAGATTCTTCTTCATCATTTTTGTTTTTCTTTCAGATAACATATTTGGTTAAGTCTAAGTAACTAACTTAGAGACGTTTGTTTTCTTTTATAGTTTAAATAGATTTGTAAGCTGAGAAAGAAACCGGAACCTTAAAATGTGACACAGAGATGGCGCAATTTTTTTTTTTTTTGCAGAGAAGTTAAAGATATTTGCTCTATCAACAAATTGGTAAATTGTAACAGACTGTAATACAGATTGTATAACATCCATCTTAGATCCATTCTCCTAGTTCCTAGATTTGCTTTTACCTGCAGAATAACCACCGTTATAAGCTTAACTTTGGAGGTATGTAAACGAATTTCTTATTCCTCAAATAACTAAAAGAGAAAAACTTAAGGACATATACCTTCTCAGGAACTACACAATGTCAAACTTGTGTAGATTGTAGATAATTTACCTGCATTTGGGAATCAGTTAGATTATGTTTGTATTATAAATTATTTTTCGATTACACCTCATACATAAGTTCATGTTTTAATGCTCAAGTTCTTTGTTGAAACTTGATCACTAATAGTTGTACTTATTACTCATACTAAAGAAAAACATTACTCATAATTCACAGAAGTCAACCCTTGGTATATACTTTAGGCACAGGTGAGGGTGTTAACTGCCTGCTTTAACACCGCGTTATCGCGATGCCGCGACACAATTTACGAACTGGCCTGTGGACGCCAGGGACGAGTGTTGGGCACTTTATTAATGGCGATCGATATGCGACCGCCAGTGTTTACAGAATGTGTAAATTTGAGTATTCAATAATCGTAACAATAAATCTTTGTCGACTCTGAATGAATGTTCCACAAATGTAATTACTAATTATTGCTTCTTTCATTTTGGTGTATATAAACTGGAAATAATGATTACTGATTCAAATAATTTGGTTGTCTATATATATTTACATTTTATTGACCTATTGAAAAATATTTTAAAGTTTTAACTTATTTTTTTTTTTTTACGTGAATCATGTGAAACAATTACCCTCGTTGGTACATTTAACAATTTAGTATTTCATTCATCAATCTTATCGTGCATCTCGTGACCGCGGTTATCTTTTTCTCAAAACCAATTCTAAAGAAAACTTCATTTGCTTCGGTGAAACACCTTTAAAAAGTGATCGATTGAAATCTTCCACATTTTGTCAGTCCCACAAAATCACTCTCAATTAATGATTATGAATTAATACTCGCATCACGCATGCGGCATGAGCATTGAACATTGATCACATTCACATATCTTCGCACTTGACTTACTCGATCTACACGCTCACGCGATATATGTACATATTGTCGCACTAGTTGACCGATTGGCGATTGTGTGATGTGTCTAACAATATAAGTTCGTTCATTGCTCAGACCGACTAGACTTCTCGACCTGTTCTCGGTCCAGGCTTCAGTTTATTTACAACTCTCGAACAGGACAGGTACTCTCGTCTTGACATTTTAAGGTAAAAACCATTGGAATATCACAAGGTGAAACAGTTATTTCAAAATTTACTCTCTTTTCACCAACTCATTTTGCATCAATAAACTAAATACAACAATAAATAGTGCTAAGTCATCTATTTTGTGTGCATTGTGCAAACAGAGTTGCATCGCAAGATGCAACAGACTGAATCGCGCTTATGTCGCCCGCGAATGCGACATAATTCGCGAGTGAACCGTTAATACAAACCGAAACAGATTTGCTGGTTCATTGTGCTTAAAAATACCGTTCGTGAAGTTTTGTTTGTAAATTTCATGAATTTAACGTTTCAATGTCTTAATCTTAAAAATTTACACCAAAAACGGATAAATGTGTGCTGCGAATATGTTTGTTGTCGAATACAATTTTTCTTCCTTATTTTTACAGAACTGATTTGACGAACTTTGAATCATATAAGTAAATCCTGTCTAAAACGTGATCAATTGCTAGACACAATTATTAATTACATTAAAGATATCAATATTAATTGAACATATGTAAACATTACCCATATCTTATCTTATTCAAAATCTACTCATTCATATATTGAATTGACTGTTAAAATATTTTTAGAATGTCGTCCATTCATCAAATGTCTGCGGTAATATCTCAATGCCTTTTGCTTTTGGGCATTTTTGCTATCAGCGCTGCCCAACCACGCGACGCCAGTACAAATGCCAAATGTTGCGAGAACTACTGCTACTTTACAGATACCGTGAGACCACAAGTGCACCAATTCAGCACCAAAACTGCCTATCAGACTGCTCGTACGACCGGTAATCAGTACAATGTGCCCAGTGAGTATGCCACTTTTTTGATAATCGTCTTGGCCCACTAATCCGCGTTCTTCTCGCACCTCTTGTATCTATAGATTGTACTCCCTCAAAGTTTTGGTTGCTGTCTCGCCACGGCACCCGTCTGAACAGTGCTAAATCAATGGTGCGCCTACAAGGGCTGGAAGCAGTGCGCGATGAAGTGATTCGGAACTACGAAGTGCTTAAAAACATACCAGAAACTGGAGCCCTTTGTGACGGTGACCTGGATTTGTTGAAGCGATGGACTTGGGACACGAATATCACCGAAAATCACGAGAACTACCTGACTACCCAGGGATGGAATGACTTGAAGGGGTTGGCACAGCACTACAAGGCTGCTTACGCTGATATTTTCTCAAGCAGCTACTCAGCTGACAGATATTATGTAAATCCCAAATTTGGTGCGTGCAGTTCATGGTAATATTTAAAGATTTTTGTTTAGTTCCGACGAACTGACACTCAGCGCACAGAAGCTAGTTTGAAAGGATTCGTTGATGGTCTGTTCGGCGATAATTCCTGGGATTGGCTACCTCCACATGACATTCCCGGCCAGGATACTTTATTGCGGGTTTGACAATCATAGTTTTTATATTAAAAATTGATTATTAAAAGCAAATTTTGTCACTAGCCATATGAATTTTGTCCAGCATGGGAAGAACAAAACGATCAAATCGATGAAGCTGGCTCGGAATACTCCAAATTCACCACATCCAGTTTATACCTTCAAACAATTAGCGATATCTCACGACGATTGGGCTTCACTGAAGATTTGTCCATGCAAACAGTGGAGAACATGTTCGACGCATGTCGGTTCGAACAGGCTTGGTATTTGAACAGAATCAGCACCTGGTGCACGGCCTTTACCAAATCGCAAGTTACCATCCTTGAATACCAAGAGGACTTGAATTACTATTACAAGTCTGGCTATGGTGGGCCACTCAACAGCAATATAGCCTGTGAAGCTGTCGCGGATATGGTGACGCGTATGGATGCCGCCGATGGTCCAGCCGTTACCGCTTATTTCACGCATTCCTCGATGTTGCAGGTGTTTATGACTGCATTGGGTGTGGCCAAAGACGCGACACCTCTCAGAGCTGACAACTTTCAGCAAATGTCTGACCGACAATGGAAGACAAGTATTATCGGTCCATTCACAACTAATGTGGCGGCTGTTCGCTACGAGTAATATTTATTCATTTGTTTTTAACGATTTTAGTGGTGTTAATTATTTGACAATTTTTCAGCTGTCCTCAAGATAGCCAACCAGTTAAGGTGGCATTCTTCCTGAACGAAAAAATGATTCCTTTTGAGTGGTGTAACGCAGATGGACTTTGTGACATCACTTCCATAAAGGAACGCTTCAACACATTTACCGATGGCACTTGTGAAGATATTTTTTGCAAGTCATCTCAGACTATTCTTCGGGCAGGACTCGTCGTGATTGTATCATCATTGTTTATGTTGGCTACTCAGCTCATGTGATGATAAAATTTTGAAATTATTTTGTAAAATTCAATTCTGCATAATATTGTAGAAACAATGTTCAATAAATACATAAAAATAATTTTTTTGTATTGTTACCATTGACGACAATCATTTTTAAAATTGATAAGAACCAAATTTGATTGATAAGAACATTTTAAACGAGATTAATCGTAAATATTTTTATTATTAAAACAAAAGGCATTTAGTATTTATTATTTAGCTGTAGTAGATAAATCGATTATAAACGTATAACAACCAACTCAAATTTGCAAATAGAAGTTTTTTTTTACCAACCAAATAAAAACATAGTAAAAACGCGAAGTTAAAATGTTTTGATATCTCTTCAACGATATTTCATTATGTCTTTTACGATTTTGCATTTTTTTTTTAGAACACCAAAATCTAAGATCAAAAAATCATAAAGGCCCAATATTTTTATAAAAAATAAA
>JANSTS010002711.1:15451-25681 GCA_026546915.1 Sylvicola fuscatus
GGCTAATAACAATTTAACTAAAAATAGTCAGACGAATATACCAGTAAACTTTTCGTACAAGCAAGCTTAAAGCTTTAATTTATACAGAATTACGTATAATAGACTGAACGCTTATGCTGTCTATTATTAGAAGAAGAGCAAGCAAGGATTACAATGAAAACTTCCCCACCACTTTTATGCAAGCTTTCAAAACGATTTACTAAATTATTAATAAACAAATACTTTTACACAGATTTTAAGAATTAATATTTAAATTATAAATAGATGCACACATATTAAAAGTACAAACATTTATCCAAACATCCAACATTGACAGCACTATAAAAAACTTACTTCTTTTTGTTTTAGCTTCTGTTTATTTCGTATAAAAAAGATTGTGCTTTCCGCACTAATATATTTGCAACACTGCAACTGCTTTCCTACTTTCTACATCCAGTATTTGTACCACCTTCCACGGTGTTGATGTTTGTTTGACAATCGCGGCCTTTCTTTTCAGCTTGGTTTTTTATTGCAACCATGCTACAAAGGGATGATCGATTACGATTGTGCAACATTTATGCCATCAAAAAGGTGTTCTATTGAGATCCAAAAACAAAGCAATGTGTTCTCAATCAACTCGGAATATTTTCCTACATATAAAACATACATGCCGATTAAAAGGTACGAGTTTTACATAACAATCCTGTTTTGGATTTTGTTGTTCGTTCCATATTAAAGAGGATAATATTCATCATAAATTTTGTGACATCAAATCGAGCATTAACTTTCGACGAACGTTGGTTCTACATATTGCATGAGCAACAATACAAAATTAACTTTCAGAAGAAAAAAAAAAGTCAGTCTTGTAATTATTAATTAAAAATTAAGCTTGACCCGTCATACTTTGTGGACTCGCAAGAGTTGTGCCGAAAAACTCAAAAACAAAATTTTAAACTTCAAGTTGTTGAGTGGAAGTTTTTTTTTGCAGGTGAAAAATACACACAATCGCCAAATCTCAGTTGAAAAGTAAAGCATATTTACGCCTGAAATTACAATAACATCCATTGCAATTTTAATTTGACAAGCAACTAAGTACTCCTCCTTTGTTGGAATAGGAAGGAATTATTATTCGACCCGGTCACTGTAGTATTTAATTATATATTTTTTAAATTGATGGCTTTGTAAAAATGTATTATTATGAAATATAGTTATACGAACAAATTTTCTGTAATTTGATTGTTTATTAATCATCTCTATATGTCTGACCCAGCACCATTTACTTACAATCTATTTGTATAATTATATCGTTATTATTATTAATTAACACGCGAATATGTATATTTTGGAAATTGTTGTTTCACACCGTATCATTCGTTGTTGTGATTAAACATTATGTACACTTAATATACTAAAATACTTTCATCTACTTGTAACAATTAATTTATTTGTGCAATAATTTCTTTTTTCCTTCTACTTGTTTTAATATACATGTTGCTATATTGATTGAGTACTGTTTTTGATGAAATCAGTGTCATTAATCATCATTTTTTGGTTTGTAATTTTGATTATTTTTTAGTCACATATGTCAATTAATTGCCGAAGAAAAGCGGCATACCGTGACACTATACCGTGTCGACACATTTGTTGATAATGTTTTTAAACAATGATTTGCCCACTGTATGATTATTTTAGGGAAGGAACTACTAAATCACTTTCGGAAAACGTGGAGGTTACCGTCGAGCCTGGCGCGTGTGCTGTATGCCCATGGGATACGGCTGAACCGATAGAGCCCACAGTATCCTTATCCGTATGTCCATGGGATAATGAGCCATCTTCAACCATCACCGCCCCTAAACAAATGCCCCGGTAAGATTTGACAAGTTTCTCTAAAAATCCAAAAAAAAAGAAAGTAAAATAAACTATTAGAGCCAGAAACAATTCTACCATTGAGTCTGGAAGCTCGTCGTCCGACATCAGCGAAGTATCCGAACGGATGCGTCGTTCGTGTGGGATACGCCAAAATACAATGGACTGTGAACTATTCAGTTCAAAGCGACTTACTCCAGCTGTGCCCGAGCAAAGACGTGCCTCAATGACAATGGCTCCAAGGTATGACTAAAATGTCACAAAGAAAATCTCTAATGACGACATTACATTTTAAAGACTGTTTCAAATTTCAGAATAATGGAGATGTCGTTGACAAATCCATTGCAAGCGGCATTTCATAAGTCTGACACCGAAATAAGACCTTTTCAAATGTTGCTGCCGAAAACTGCCAGCTTTGACGAACGTGAAGATGCTGCCGCTTCAATACCGCTCACTATATCCGAAGAGTGTATGGATGAGCGCCATGAAATAGAAGCCACCGTAACTATTGAACGTGTGCCGCAAGATAGCACAAAACTTAAGGAAAGTCATGAATCATTGGTGTCGAATAAATCTAAAGCAGACGTGCAAAGTATACATCTGTCACTTGCCAGTGAGTCGCCCACACTCAAAGAAAGCACTTCAATTACTACGTTCAGCACTACGCCAACCATAAATGTGGTCTGTCCAATGGGCGAAGAAGACATAAACGTTGATCAGGAGGAGACAAGTTTTGATCGAATGCATCGCGAACTATCAGGAGAAGATTTGGACAAAGATAAACTTTCGCTAGATATGGGAAAAGGTGATAGCGACTCGATTATACCGCAAGAGGAACTGTCTCCAACCACTGAGGAGTATCAAGAATGCGTTCAAACAGAAGACTACGAGCTTGATATTGGCTGTGGTGGGCGTGATATTTTGGCACCGGGTTGTGTTGCTCCGGCACCAACACCAGCACCTTCGGTGGCGCCGCTCGCTGAAATTGAGGCAGATCCTCCAGATGATGATGTCGAGATGGAGTTGTCTGACCAACAAGAAGCCGCTGAAGCAAAGTCTATTTCATCAGACCAGAAAAAGAAGCGCAAAAAACGAGACTCATTGCCGAAGGACAAAAAGAGTGATAAAGATGGTGCCGTTGTTTCTGCTAAAACGCCAGACCAGCCAAATCGAAATGCCGTCTGTCCATGGGAAGATGAGTAAGATTGTTTGATTTAAAATTTTCAAATTAATACATTTTCGTTCCCTATAAACCGAGAACATCGAGTCACAGAATTACATTGTAGAGATGCGCGCTTCACTTTAATTTCAAACCCCACATTACGTTTAATTTGATTTTGTGTTGAATTATTTAGAGTAGTACCTGCGGTAGTATTGATGATTGAAACAGTAATAACTATGTAAAATGATTGTAGAATAGTCAACAAGAGATTTATTATGAGAGCAAGCATGGATACAAATCAATAATAATCTTAATCATTGAAAGTGCTCTGCGTGCAATGTATAAAGTGAAAAGAAGCAGATGAGGTCAATAACATTTAAAAATAAGAATTATTGGCAAATCATTAGATTCTCCAGACTTATCTTCCTTTAAATAATCCTTCAATATATGCGTCATTTTCTATCATGGCATTTGCATGCACACATGTGACTAAAACCAAATATTTGACATAATTTCCAGGGACGTTCCATCGGACGCCACATTCGTCAAAACCTACGCCACTCTCGGCTATTTGTAGATGATGAAAATGTTGATGAATGAATTTATAAACAACAACTTAATGTGCGTATAATATGTACTATATATTGTTCTTAGTAAATATATGTTTAAGGTTGTAAAGCGAAAATGCGAAAAATGTAAAAAAATGGCAAAAATGAGTGGAAATGAACATTTGTGAAAAAAATATTCCAGAGAAAAAATTAATTCAGTGATTCGTAAAATTGCAAATGAAAAGTTGGTAACAAAAAAAGAAAACTAATAAAATGGAGAGAAAATATAAAATTAAGAAATATAGTTGATAAAACAAAAATTATTTATTAAAGATCACTAAAAAGATATTCAACTTATAATCAGTGTAAAAAAATTGAAATGATAATTTTTAGTCAACCAGTTCTATATAGTGAAAGGTAAGTGACAGTGTTGTGATATGTATTTTAAAATAAAATATGTTTTGTAATACCTATCAGTTGTTTTTTAAAATTATAATTGGCAGCGGCCTCAATCAAATAAATAACATCGTTGCTTTCAACATATGTGTTTATTGATTAACATTAATAGATAAGCAATGTGCTTCCCACTTAAAATCACTTGAACGTCCGGATGCAATAAAAATAAGACTATAACACTTATGCCTAAAAATATTGTGGTAATATTGACGGATTTTCAATAACCTCAAGCACACAACAAAGAGCCCCAATACTATTGTGTGTGACTGTTATCAACAAATTTCATCAATATAATCACGACTATTTCAATATACAATAAGTTCTACCATCTTTATCTTGTTGTTATTTTTATGATTCGGTACTTCAACAAAAAAAACATTATTTAATTAAATCGGGAATAAAATATTGAACGAAAAATTGCTTTAAGTTTTCTAACAATAATACCATATTATATAAACGAAATGAATCAAAGAAATATAAAAAAATTAAAACTATAATTAATTCCAATAAAATAATGCTTGTCTAAATAATTATATAAATTTAACGTGGTTGCTATGTGAATTTGTCGCTAAATGTAATCAATAAATAACGCAAATAACCACAATTTTTCAGAGACATCCTCGTTATATGAATAGAGTCGATATTGCGAATGAGTTCTTGAATTCCTCAAGTGTAAACACGAATTTATCTAATACATATAAAAAAGCATAATCAATCAGATTGTTCCCTTTTCAGAAACCGTTTATTTATGAAATTGTCAATCGAAACGGGAATAATTTACGAACATTTAACGATTCTATTAAGTCAAGCGAGTGTCAATTCTTGTTTTAACATTAAATACGCCTTTTTCACACTTTTAATACCACGCATCTTTTCTTTTAAATTAAAAAATGATACGATTACAAAAAATTGTCTTTAACTAAATTATGAATAAACTAAACCCAAAAAAAATTTAAAATTGAAAAATGTAAAAAAAAAGTTGTTTGTGTAATTAGAGATAATCATATAAAGATACTTAACAAAATAATACCTTCACATAAACATGCAAAACATAATAAAATACTTGACCGACAAAAATTGAGAGAACAAAACATAAAAGAAATATTATTGTGTAAATGTGTTGTTTATGTTATATGTATCTGTGTGCATTTATTAAATAAATATAATATCTTGAACGTTGCACAATTACTCAAAATTAACCATTAAGCATATGATATCCATTACACAACATTAAAATATATGTAAGTAAAATAAAATATAATACAATTGGAGAATGCCTGTATTGACTCTCATGCATGACCAACAATATTTGCCACTTTAAATATTGATAATACTTAATGATTATTGACGTACTTAAATAAGCCAAACACCAGCAGGCTATTTATTCCCAATGAAAATGCGTTGATGAAATTTGTACTTTGTATTGGGAATTTAAAGATTTAATTCTTTTCTTTTAGTTTTAATGTCATTCTAACATCCGAGGTTATTAGCTACTCGATGACATTTTAACTGAATGAAGACATTACATTCTAAAGATGGTCGATATAATTCAGTATTGCAGCTGTGAATGAAAGTCAATTGTGGATTTGCGTGGAACCAATACCGTTCACAAAAATTCACTACGCATTCTGACATTAGTATTGTATTTATATAAATATATTGTACTATTAAAATAGAATTTAAAAAAGAAACTTAAAGCAATTAAAAAAGAGCATATTGCTTGAAATGAATGTCCTAGGAGAACAATGAACAGTATTCGAATAGCATAGAAGTTAGCTATTTGAGAAAGAAACGCTGAATTAATTTACAACATTATTTTTATTTGTTATAAATCGACTTTCAATAATATTTATAAATATTTAAAATATTGTTTAGCACACAAAACAACACGTTGATATAATTTTTTTGTACGATTTTTTTTTTAAATAATCATATACTTCAGATAATATGTTAAATTTTAAAATAAATATCACAACCATATTAAATAAGAAAAAAAAAATCATAATAATCCTTTCGCTATGAAAAATAAATTTTACATTTTTTGAACACTTATATATACTTTTACAAAAGTAACATTTAGAAATCGTGTTATAACATATGAACATTTTCAATGAGCATTTCCATTGTCATTCTCTTGAAAGATTTTAATCAAAAATTCTATAAGCCATTCAAAGTAACAAATTTAAAAATGAATAATAATCAGCATTCGATTATTTTCATTCCCAAAGATTTAATTAAAATGTAAAACATCTTCTAAGATTCTAAGGCTTGATTAAATAATTCATCCATAATGTTCGTAGTTTGTAAAATCAAAAAGCTTAATTTTTGTTTAAACGCAGAATCGTTAATACAATTCATTCATGTTTTCGTAATACAAAAGAATCTTTCTTAAATCATTATTAAAAAAGCAAAATTTGACAACTTGAAGGCCTATAGTAACTTATTCTGAGAAAACTGTGAATGCACAAATCACCTCAAGAGGATAATTATACAGAATTTAATCTAATATGACAACCACCGTTTTCCCACAAAAATTTAATCGAACAATTAGTTTTTGGCTATTAAATGAATAGCATATTTGATTTATATTTTTACTAAATGAGATACAAAACAACAAATAAAGATTTGACAAACAAGCATACATATTTTAAGTGACATATTATATTTGACAGCATTAAAGAGAACAACAAATTTTTTTTGTAAATAGACTAATTTGTTAGTAACGAGTTGAATAAAATATAATCTTAAAGTGTAGTACGAAATTATTAGATAAACCAAATAAAATTTAAAAAATATATTTAAACTAAATTTATAACTGTAATGAAATGCTGCTTTGTAATGTGATGTGATGGTTTTTGTTAATATATATGTTAATGGAAATAACTTGAATATAATAGGAACATTGTTTTTGTTTTAATTTCGATTTATTTACGGCTTAAAATCGGTTTATAAATTTGTTACAAAGTAATTTTTTTGTAATTTCTAAATAACAGTAAAAACATTTATTATTTTTTGTTTCTTGAAACTCCCAACTTATTTATAATTGTGTCATACAATAACAGTAATTTTGATTTGCTAAAAGCTTTTAAAATATTTAACATGCTTCAAATGTATTTATATTAAAAACATCATACCCAAAATATTCACTATAAGAAATTTGCCAGAAAAATGTCATTAATGAACGTAAACAGCAAACGATCTTCAATAATAATTGGTATGCGACAAAAGTGACAATTGTTAAAGTCAAAACTAAATATTTAAGAACAAACGTAAATATACAAATAACGAGCATAACATTAATTATGTTAAAGTGTAAGTATGTTAATTAATATTGTAGAATGTATTAAATAAAAGTACAATAAAGTGTTAAACTCGCGTTTTCGTTTGTTCAATATTTTTGTTAGCAAATTACAAGTAAAAAAAAACATATTGATATTTTTAACAATTGAATCATCGGTTTACAATTTTAACATAAACCCCCGTAGCCGATTTGAGAATTAAATCCCCTTGTAAAACCAGATTACTATTTTCAGCTGGCAATAGTTTATAATGCAGAAGAAATTTAGCAACGGTCAGTTTGGTTTCAAGCATAGCAAACTTTTGTCCTATAAAAATATTTAGAAAAGGTTTAAAAATGTATTTAATATTTGAAAATTGAAATCTTGTACATACCGATACAATTTCTAAAACCAGCGCTGAAGGGAATAAAAGCGAAAGGATGTCTTTGGTGACTTTCTGGCGCAAATCTGTCTGGATTAAAATTTTCTGGATCTGGAAAGTTTTCCGGATCTCGATGAACATTAAAAATTGAAATTATTACTTCTGTTCCTATAGGCACATCCACTCCTCCTAAAATATTTTTAGATAACTTTTTAATAGGAATGTTCAAATTACAGTTTCTGTGGAAATACCAATATCGATTTCGCTAATAGTTGCTCTTCCAATTAACGGCACTGGCGGATAAAGCCGTAATCCTTCCTTCACAACGCAATCCAAGTATTTCATATTATTTAGATCCTCGTGTGTAAAATAAGTTCGATCTCCCATTACGGCTATAATATCCTCGTAAGTTTTCTGCTGAATAACAGGCTCGTGTGATAAACGATGTAGCAGCAGTGACATTCCAGACGTGGTGGTGTCGTGTCCCTCAAACATAAATGTGTCGACTTCTTCACGAATGTCTTCATTACTCAGTGGTTGTCCGTCTACCGTTGACTTTAATAGAAAATCTAGCAGGGACATTTTGTTCTTCATGCCGAAGTCGTTAGTGCTTACATTGTTGGCTATTGACTCCGCCTCCATGACCTGAGCCCGTCTTGACAATATAATGTCGTTGGTGAACTTGTGAAGAATTTTAATGTTTCGCCTTTCAGAAAATCCATTGGGAGTAAAATCGTAGAGTCTGGGAAACATTCTTAAAGCACTGAAATTACGTTTCACTACAAGAGTACTCATCCTGAAAATAGTTTATGTTTGTTTTAAAATGTATGTAAAAGATCATTAGTATTCTGTGTACTCTTTTAACGCTTTTAGATATTCAGAGCTTTCATCTTGTTGGACATTGACTTTAACTCCCATAGACGTCTCTAAAAATGAAAATGTTTTTTGGGTAATATATGTATATTTTTAAAATATGTTATTATAATTTGTATTTTACCACAAATTATATCTAATGCACAAAGAGTCACAAGTGGATAGAGATTAAACTTTTCTTCATTTGCCTTTTTTTGCAATTGTTCCATAAAAATATCTGTTTGCTGGTTAAACACTTTAAAATACTGCTCAAGAATATTAAAATGAAATGATGGAGTGAGAATTTTTCGTCGTGTTTGCCATTTCTTTCCAAACGACGTTAACAATCCAGTTCCTAATAAAAAACAAATGAAATTAAGAAGCACCACAACTTTTACTGCCCTTTGTACTTGCCTAGCCAAGAAAACAGACTACTATATCCTCCGCCTTTCTTTGTTGCCTTAGTATTTGTCATGAGCTTCTCAATGTCCTTGAGATCTGTGACAACTAAGGACCAAGTATTAAACATCTTGTGTAAGACAGTATTTTTTCCGTAGAGTTTCGGAAAACTTGTAATCAACCTAAAGATATCTGTAAGGTACTCACACATAAACCGGTTTAAATGTTTCCGTTTTTATATAACTTTTTATCGAAGAGTTGCAACTGTTTACATAATCACTTCAACCACGAAGAAATTACTAAAATTTACTTTGACTCTGTTCAGACTTACCTATAGGTGATTTCTTCGTCAATCTAACATTTCCAAAAATCAACTCTGATGTAGGACCATTAAATTTTTCCACAATCCGAAGCACATTTTTTCGCTGCTCCCAGAATTTAAGTACAGCAAAAGTGATAATAGCCAAAATGATAGAAATTATAACCAAAATCATCTTCACAGCTAATATTTATAACTTTTTATCTTTCAACACAGAATTATAGAGTTATCAGTAACAAAGTACTAGCAATTCACGAATAGCCACATGAACTGACCAAAGCTTTGTGTACGACTACGGACGACATCGACTAAATTTGTCTTAACAGTAAACCAGTTACGAGATACAACTACAAGTTACATCTTACAAGTTATAATCTCGGACTTATGCCTACAAGCTACAACTACTCGCGAAGTTGAATGCAATAAATATATAAAAACACCGGCTGAATGATTAGAGCCAATTTATTGAGAGAGCGAATGAATAATGCATATATGTACATTGCAAAGTAATTATAAGATTACTTGTCACTTGGTATTAGTTTAATGTGATTAATGTTCATATAAAAGACTGGCGATGCGTATTTATGTAGAGTGCACTGGTGAATTCTATTTACATAAGATAAGCATTTCTATTTATAAATAAGATAGTGGCAAAAATGTATAGTATTAATTCATCAATAGAGAACGGCTGGGCGGATTCGGCTCAAATTTTTTTTAAGTTGTTTGTAATTGCAAGGAGAAAGTTTTTTTTTGAAGAAACCCTTCGGAAAAGTCGGGAAATTGGATAAATCGAAAATGTTTTTTTTTATGGAATTTTGTGTGCAATTATTCCGAAATGACTTATCGAATGGTAAAATAAAAACTTGTTAGTGTTACCCTCACAAAATTCCAAAATTTGTATTTTAATTTTTATCGCATGAATTGATGATTTTGGACGATCTAAAGGTGAAAAATTCGTTGTGAAGCCTGGAAATTTTCGGATAATTGTG
>JANSTS010002722.1:0-29825 GCA_026546915.1 Sylvicola fuscatus
GGTATGGGGTACCTACCCCTATGAAAAAACTATACGAGATATGGCATTGCGCATGTTCGAATATATATATATATATATATATATACATATATTTCTGCAAAAGGCTAAAACGTGACGTCACACGTACTCTACCCATGAAACAACTATAGGAGATATTGCACTGCGCATCATGAAACAACTATAGCGTTTAGTTCTCGTGTGACGTCATGCGCAAAATAAACCCAAAAAAGAACCCGTGAATGCCATATCTCGTATAGTTGTGTCATGACCTACCCCTATCGTTTTGTTCGTGAATACAAAATGAATATTACGTAATATAACGTACAATATCGAATATCCATAATTGGCTTTGAGATCAACTTTTTCTGAAATTCTAGAAATATAGGGGATAGGATATGTAATCTGTTAACAGGTTTTTTTGATAAAAAATCTGACGAATCAGAAACACGGACGTACGTACTGACGCCAGATCGCTTAGTTAAATTCGGATGCAATTATTATCATTGATTTTACTTTAAGAAAGTAAAAGACACGTCTGTACTGCTCAACAGCTTATCCCAGATGAGGAAACATTTTGTAAAAAATCTATAAAAGAATAAATATATACACATAAATATAAAAGACTCATTACAATATGCATATATATATTACCAATTAAAAACAATCTACAAATAATTTATATTGAGGCTCATTCTGGGCCAAACAGGAGGTGTCAAAACCATTGGATAAACGAAACAAACATTTACGTTTTCATGACAATTTGGTAAACGAAACATATACCTTCGCTTTTAATATGTCTTTACGAACATAACAATTCTATTGTTTAATCCTGTTAATACGTGTATCTCATAAAATAAACCACCATACATACATAGGTTACGGGAAACAAGAGCATTTTTTGATTGACATGCCGTGGATGAAGAAAAATCCAATAATCGTAATTTTTAAGTGCCATAAGTTACACGAGTATATGCTTTATTTTCGTTTGAAAGCGCACACAAGGGATGCCAAGCGAAAAAGAATCTGTTTGTGAATATTCAATTTCAATGGTGGGAAAATATAAGGAGACATCGCTTTGTATTGTTTATATAAATACATACGTAAGACGGAAGAAATATGATGATGTCACTGCTGCGTGGAGCAGATGAAAATTTAGCTGAATTTTGTAAAATTGCGTTTCTTTTTATTTTATACGGATAAAGAAACAAAAAACACTTCTTTAAAGCTTTAATTGTTTAAAATCAGACAAAATCTTCATAGTAAAAAAACAGTAAGTTATTTCATATATGTAATTTTAAGTATTATACATACATTCACCATCTTTTTTTTTTATTTGTTTTAATTGTTTTGTAATTTTTTCGGAAAACATTTATTTTTCCAAGGGTACTCTAATGATTAACCATTGAAACGATGCGTCGCAAAAAAAAAAATACATTGAGATGAGCAAGCTAAATAAATGTGCCAAGGGCCAAAACACAATTCCTTAATGGTCAAAAAGCTACTTTTAATAGGAATTTTATTTTTCTGCTTCAATTATAAAATATTACTTTTTGATTATTTTTTTTTTATTTTTCTTTGCTAAAGACTGATCTAGGAGTTGTACGTTGTTGTTTTAATACGTTTCGCAAAAAAAAACGATATTCCCTATAAACCAAAAAAAAAAAAGGAATCAACAACAAATTTCTGTGCGCTCAAAACGTTAATTTTTACCATAACTTCTAAACTAATTATTTTACCAAATTTTATTATGTAATGTGGGAGGAAATTAAATAAATATCTTTTTTTCAAAATATTTTTTGTTTGTTAAAGTTATAGTCAAAAAAGTAACTTTTCTCGTCGTTGTATAAATTGTTTGGTTTCATTTAAACCAAATACTATGTAATTGGTCTTATTGAGACTTAAGACTTATCTCCAAACCAGTTTGCTTTTTGGCGACCCCTAACACCTTCGCTGAACATGTCAAGATCATACAAATATTCCTTCGCATTTTGCATAAACTGAGAGGAGTGTTTTTTTAATTAATAAATTTTATTTCTGAATTGAATAGATATACATAATCTATTCAAAAACATTTGTAATCTAAAAAATAATTACACTCATCAGTTATAGTTTCTGTCAACACCATTAGTCAGTTTCAAGTTTTAAGACACTTTTAAGAGACAAAGGCGTTATGGGCAAGTGAGAGTTGCTGACGGGAAAAACTGTTCAATATCAAATTTGTGGACAGGGAAAAGCCTATAAATGTGGTTAACTCCTCAGGGCGTAATTACTTTTAATCTGACAGTTATGGCGTTTCATTTGACATTCACGGTAACGAATTATTATTATTATATTTTTAAAAACAACACATTTATTCATGACTATATAGATACTAGATAATATGTTTTATACTTAATAGATCTGTGCAGTGTGTGTGGATTACAAATGGCAAGAGTTTATTGTTATAGGGACTGAATGTGAGCTTTTGTAAAGGTATATACATAACTGCAGTTCAGTTTCCACATAAACGAGCTTAGATCGATCATTTGTATGTGTTCTTTTTTATCCGACTTAGCAATAGGAGGACAATAAAAAAGGTGTTGTCAATTTCTTTTTTGTTTCGTCACATCTTTCAATTATCATCTTTGTGTGGGTTAATTAAAACTAAATTATAATATATCTTTTTTTTTGTATTTTCTTAAGATAAACAATTTTCTATTCATGGTCACTATCAAGGACAACCTTTATAATAACGCTTAGTTATGTATGATAATGTTTAATATTTTTATTAGACTCAGTAAGGCAAACATTTTTATAAAATAACTAATGGTAATTGACCTAACTTTTCAAGATCAAATACTGATATGTTTTTTTCTATCTTTTGAACCGTTAGCTTTTGATATACACAATAATAACACAATATTTAATTCGCACACTTCTTCTTGTCGCCAGTTTGTAAGCACCATGTTGAATAATTAGACGCACAGCAGCATATCAGTTTCTTTAATTTTGTTGTACATCTATTGTGTAATCCTCTTCCATTCAGCAATCACATCGCTGTTTGATAAAATTTCAGTTGCTTTGTTAGTCTCGCAAGTCAAACTACTAAAACGACAACGGCAACATCACTGATTATTTTCATCAATTTATTTAGTAAATATATTCGATTAGACTGGATGAAAAAACCTTAATTAGGAAGCGCATTGCACATTAAGACAAATATGTTTTTTTTTCTTTATACTCGCATGATGAAAGCTGATAATGAAACTCTATAACATCAGACGGTGTTTGTTTGGGTTCTTTCATTTTTTTTCTTCATCTCTATGAGCGAGCTTTTCACGTAAAAATGAAAATACATTTCCAACCTAAGCCAATCTCTCGATTGTTTACTTTTTACTTTTTAACATACACGTCCTAAGATTTTAAAAAAATCGCGGCAGGGAGATCCGGTGCAAGATCCAAATTCTAGATATGTGCTTAAGCAAAGATAATAAAATTATGAATGGAAACTATAAATATTACATATTACATATTAGAACGGCGAAAATAAATGGCGGATATAAACTTATGAACTGAAAATAAAAGCTGCCATTTCATATTTGAGCTGTTGAAGTTTACGCACAATACATCACTAGCTTTTCTAGAGGAAATATTGTAGTTAAATCATTTAACATGATTGTTTGTGAACACGACGTGGCACAGCCAGTAGAGTGGATTGAACTTTTAAAAAATTAGCCAAAATTATCGATATCAAAGACGCGACATACCATATATTAAGCATATTAAGCAAGGTTAATGGAATGTCCTGATTTATCAGCAACAAGTGGTTTCGGCTATAAATTTCATACGCATGAAACGTTTAGCTATATGGACAGGGATCGATATGGTGTGAACAAAAATATGTTGTCCAATGTGAATGCACTAAAAAGGAAATTGTTTATAAATAACTAAACTGTTGGTTTAAGAAGAGCAAACCAATATCGGTTTTGGTGTTATGGCGAGTCGGATGCAAAACATAATCTGAATGATCGACGTCGCGTACATGAACATAAAAAGTACATATGTATTTTATAGGTATATATGTTACATCAAACTGACCAACTTCGTAGCCATAGGGTTAGAAAATGATCCCACACCCATAGCATAATATACATTTTATGAAATTATTGACTTAAAGCGATGAGCATAGTATATATTAATGAAATGATATTATTTAATTTTATTTATGATACTATTTGATGTAATGTGGTGGCGTTAATATTCTTGGCTGGACTGCAGTTGGCACAGTCAGAGACTGCATGGCTGACGCCACAAGCATTTTACTTCCGTTCAAAGTAACTCAACGCATTTTTTATGATTTAAGAATTTATTGGTAACTATTTAAGAAAAATTTTTGTAATGGTCTAAAATATTCATCAAAGCAATGTTATATCCATTGAATCTACTATTTATTTTAAACAGAAATTTTTGTTTTCTTTTTACAAACATATTTTTTTGAGCTTAATGAAGCAAGAAATTCAATAAGTTATGTTACCCTACAATTAAATACTTATTTCTAGGAAAGTTTTGTCTCTAATTTTTTTTTATTATTTTAAAATTATTATTCTTACAATTCTTACAAATTAGGCTATTAATTTCCTTAACAAAAATTGTTTTATGATTTTTTTTTGTTTTACATGAACATCTTCATATGGTAAGAGTCAAAACTCGAATGTATATTTTAAGGAGTAAATCATATTTATGGGTATCAAAAATTATAAGAAATTTTATGTTTAAACACAGAAACAAGTCATACCAAAGATGAATTGAGATGATTTTTTTAAACTATGGTATAAAATTAAGGTTGCAACATTTATAATATAATTATGGGTATAATTATTAATGTTATTAATCGACCACACAAAACTGATGTCATATAGAAATTCCTTTAGAGAATCAAGTCCTCAATCACGAATACATTCAGTGAAAAGAGGAAGCGTTTTGTATGTCCTAAAGGTTTTAATAGTTGTTTCAATGAAATATTTGGCTAATTCATGCGTCACACAGAAAGAAAAAATTTCAGAACCTCCATTTAATTTAAACGATAGAATTGTTTTATTGCCCGCAATTTCAAAAGAAAAGGGATTGATGTAAACTAATTGTTAAATTATTTATTTTAATTTTCAATCATTGTATTTCATCCAAAAGTCCATTTAATACAGTGATGACGCACTTCTTAGCAGATCTAATGCGAACATCGTCAAAAGGCAGCATTAATGAAAAATAAAATTACACGAGGATCGAAATGTCTTCATTGAATAATCTGCTCATATTGCTTATGTAGAAATAGAATCTCACTTGATATTGTGCGGATAGCGTTAAAATCTCTTGGCAGATTGTTCATTAAATGCTTGGTGTATTTCTCAAGCTCGCATCCACTTAACCAACATGAACTGTAACAACGAAAGCTCATCGCGAATGCAGGACGTACATATTACATCCTTATATTTATTTGCAGCTGTTGTTGTTAATATTTTCGTTTTTTCAGTTTTTTCAGTTTCGAATATATTATATAGTTGGCGTTTTTAAAGCATGTTATAAAGTAAAAAATACAAATATATGACATATTTGGGACCTTGTTATCTGCAAATGCTGTGAGCTTTGAACATAGATATTTACACATTAGCGGATATTTGCGATTAAAAACATCATCTCATAGTTTTGTAAATAGTTTCTGATATACAAGATGGACGGACTTTTTTTTCACTGTATTATTTTTTTGTTACGGACTTCACTTGCATGCCTTTATTATTATAAAGACTCTACTTAACATTATGCAAATGACATTCAGATTGTTAGTATACCTCGTCAACAGCAGATTTTTCATGAAACACTTTATATTCAATTAAAAGTATAATAAAGAATCGACCAAGTCTGCAATCACTTCTTTAGTGTGGCGAAATAGAGAAAAATATGTGCATACGTGCGGTTTGTTAAAATTGTAGGCAGAATTCGTTTTTCTCAGTTATTAAAGTCGATATTGATTTATGTTTGATATATTGAAGAAACGCTAAGTTTTGTGATAAGTTTGACATCAGTCCTTTTCAACCAAGAAATTTCGTTCGGATTGAAAATCGATTCACCATGGATGGTTGTAGGAAGTCATACATATAAAGTATGTTAAACATACTATCGGCTTTTTATTAAAACTGTGCATCCGACAAGAATTATTAAAAATTGATCTAAAATTCTTTTATTCTGAATTTTATATATTTTAGTTACCATTAAATTAATTTATGTTTAAAAATGGCTTATAAATATGATAAATGTTTTTTAAAGCGGTTAAAAGATCTCTCAAATGCCATATTAATATGAGTGTATATAATCGTAACACCAATATACATAATCGTACAGATAATTAATGAAATACCCAAATTCAGTTCTAATTAACACCACCCTGCCTAACTGCAGAATAATAATTAATGAACTCCAGCTAATCAATTTATCATTTTCATTACATTCCTACCTTACAATATTATATTTACATAGGCATCTTAGGCGACGCGACGTATGATTTATTCACCACTTCTGCTGCGTAATTTTTATTGTGGGAAAGGTTTTTTAAAGACGAGCACGTGCTTTCGTATATTTAATACACAGTATTGTACCGTGTATTTTATGGTTGTGTAAATTTTTTGATATTTAAAATTTTACGGAATTCGATATGTAACTACATAATTGATGACATTAATTAATTATTCCCGTTTGTGCCATCGAAAAGCTTTACCCCTGATACATATGTATTATATATGCGAAATAAATATATATATACATACATTGATTCAAAAGTATTCTTGTTTTTCAGGACAACTGTGGAAAGAATGTGAAGAATATAATAAATAATTTATTAATTTACGGCCAACAATAAGTTTTCATTTTAAATGACAAACAGTTTATAAGTACAATAACATTAACAAAAAAAGTATCATTAATACAATTACATTAAACGATAAATATTTACAAACAGATGAAAAAATGATTTTAGAAAAAAAACTAAAAAAAGACCGATCGGCTCTGTTAAAGCTTGCTCCTGCTGATTCCCAAGTCAGAACAGTATGTTTTATATACCATACAAAATAAAAAATCGAATGCAAATGATAAGACGAGTTTATTGACCGGGAAAAATATTTCAAGCAAAAGTTTGTAGTTTAATAATATGATAATTTCTGTTTGGCTATATAAAACTTTGGTTTAACACTCATCCCACATGTACATGATTTTCGTCAACAATGGAAATTATAATTGAAAATTAAGCTTTTAATAATGATAATAATAATAAATATCATTCTTCCATTGTCATTAGAAATTGAATGGTACGAGCACAATTTTCATGCAAACTTTTTATATGTTTTTTACAATAATAAATTCAAGCGGAATTGCTTGTTGTCTAAACTTGCTTATTATTGTACGCAGCAGATCGGACTTTAAAAAAAAACGATCTGCGCTAGTATATGTAATCTTATTATCCGATTTCTTTGTCAACAAAATCTATTGATAAGGAAACCCAAAAATATGTCAGTACACCTGTATGTACGTTCGTTTTGCCCTTTACTCCTAAACGGCTTGAGCAAACTTAGCCAAATGTTTACATGATTTCAACTCGAAACCTTTACATTTTATGGTAAGATGATGTTTTACTTTATTATACATAGGATTCAGACAGGCAAAATGATTTTATGAACTAATTTGTTTTTTCTATATATTTTCGAGTCTTAACTTTTCAGTAATTATTTCTTCTTTATTATTGTAAGCAAAAAACAATTCAAAATGTCTAAAATTTTGTCTATTGTTTTTGAAATTACCTTGCATAAAGAACATCAATCGTGTCGCGTGTTTTTTTTCATGATGTCTATGAAATCTCACTAAACGACTATACCGTGAACACGATCGATATAAAATAATCGTAACAATCTCTTTTTTAGGTTTTTTTATTTAAGCTTTGAAAAATAAAATTTATGTTTACGAGTACTTTAAATAAGATTTCTGTTGTTGCAGTATTATGTTTGTATAATAATAACCGGTTTTTCGCATGATAAAAGATAAAAAGAATTGATTGAAAATAATGTATACCAGGTTGTTGGAAGTCAACACAATACTATGATCTTTGACATCAAGAAGCCGTTAGCGATGAACAGCGAGGAGACATCCTTGGCATCTGAAGAATCATCATTAGTGGCAGCCATTGAGAACGGCCATCAATCACCCCCATGTCTGTTTGTGTGCATAGCAGGTGACAACTCCCAGCAGAGCCTGTATGAATATCATGTGAGGAAGGCGTTCAAGTAAAACGAATAAATAGCCAACGTGTATGTGGAAATTGAATTACATAAAAAACGCTTCTTTTCATGTTGCGCTATACTTGTGCGGTCCGAAAAAAAACACTACTGATCCAACCCAAAAATTTCTGAATACTCCCCTTGTCCGACCCTATTCCTTCCAAACGTTCACGCACATAAAACACACACATGTATAGATACATCCTGGGACCAATATTAAGTGCCATTGAAGTGTCAGAGGAGCGACGCGTCCGTAATCAATGTCAAAATTTGTTGAGGGTAGCAAGGCGATTGCTTGGCAAAATTGGTGCGCATACAATTTCAAATGGATGAAAAGTCCCACATTATCAGTTAATATTTATTTGGCCAAAGATCGTGAACAAATGTTTTTTGTCTGTTAATTTTATGTGTAAAGGCGATGTGGGTAAGCTATTGCGTGGTGCAATGACAGAAGCCAAAGAAATGACGAACGCCGAACGCTGTTCATTGTTCCTAATCGACGACGAGACGGGGGACTTGGTGTCTCGAGTATTTGACGGTGACGAGTCGTGTGATGACATACGTATACAACCAGGCAAAGGAGTGGCTGGACACGTTGCGCAAACTGGTAAACTACTCAACATACGAAATGCGTATCAACACCCCTTATTTTGGACCGGATTGGATGAACAGACAGGCTTCAAGACGCGGTAAATTTATATAAAATCCATATATCTTCTTGTTTTCTGTATCGATTAAATTTGCAGAAACATTCTCTGCTTTCCAATATGCGACGAAGAACGAATTATTGGAGTTGCACAATTGTGTAATAAATTGGATGGATTTCATTTTGATAAATGCGATGAAGAAATTGCTACCGCCTTTTCCATTTACTGCGGCGTCAGCATTGTGCATTCACTGATTCACAAACAGGTGCAGGAAGCCGAATCACGCCACAAATTATCACAAGAGCTACTGCTCTATCACATGAAGGTATCCGATGCTGATGTCGATGAATTGCTGGCGGAGGTGAATGGTGAAAATTCATGTGTTGAAGAATTTACTAGTTTTAAATTTCTCCCACGCGAAATGGACGATGGTGCGACCATTAAAATGTCTTATCAAATGTTTACCGATCTGGAATTGATCTCAAGGTTTAAGCTGCGTCAGGATAAACTGGCTCGCCTCTTACTCTTCATTAAAAAGGGATATCGCGAAACAATTCCGTATCACAACTGGATGCATGCGTTTTCAGTGGCTCACTTTGCGTACGCTCTTCTTATCAATTTGCGACTTGTTGAGCGTGGAATTTTAACGTATTTATTTAGAACTTACATACATTTATAAATCTTTTATATTTAATTTAAATTTGCAGTGAACTTCAATCACTTGCATTTTTGATTGCATGCTTTTGTCACGACTTAGATCATCGAGGAACTAATAACTCATATCAGATGGAGTCACAAAGTGTTCTGGCCAATTTGTACAGCAGTGAGGGCAGCGTCAATGAGCGCCATCATGTGTCCCAGGCAATTTGCATTCTCAACGAAGATCAGTGTAAAGTGCTTGACTCTTTGTCGACCGATCAATTCAAAGAATGTATTTCCAATATGAAGGATCTTATTTTGGCTACAGATTTGGGACATCACTTTGAGTACATTTTTATTTAAAACAATAAATTCTGAAATCTATAATTTTCTTATTTTTAGCATTATTGATAAACTTAAGAATCTCACTCCTGACAACCTTGTAGACAATCAATTATTATTGTTATCATTGTTGATCACTTGCAGCGACTTGAGTGATCAAATTAAACCCTGGCCAAATCCAATTCATGTGGCGGTAATTTATCACATTTTTAATGTAGTCTCTTTTTAATTTATGCTGAAAATTTAGGATTTAGTTTATTCTGAGTTCTTCGCCCAAGGAGACATGGAAAAGAAAATGGGTCTAAACCCCAATCAAATGATGGATCGGACAAAGGCGTGCATTCCCAAACTACAAATCGACTTCATTACATCGGTTATACGACCTACTTATCAAATTCTTTGTGATTTATTCCCGGAAGTAAGTTTCTTCATGGACATCATCAATGACAACTGCTACCAGTGGGAGCTGCTGAATAAAAATACATAGGTTACCAAATATTCCAAATCAAATGTGCAACTTATTTTTTCTCAATGCAGTAGATTAATGGAAGGTCTTTAAACATTACTTGCATTCTTAGCACATATCCCTTAATTATTCTTGATTCCACTCTCTTATCAATATGGATCGAATTAATAGGAATAGTCTTAATATGATAACAACGAAATGCCATTACTATCATTGTGAATAACAAATTAGCAGCTATTATCAAGCCAATACATATGCACTTGTTCAAATAGGACCAAAAGCGGAATTTGTATTATTATTAATAATAGCTTTTTCTTTAAACTAAAAGTATATTTCTTTCGGATTGTTATGTAAAATATTTAATTTGAAATCATGTTCAATAAAACAACATAATTTGTGTTATAGTAAAAAATAGAAAATATTTTGTTATTATTCATTTTAATGGGGTTTAATTTTAAATAACTTCAAATTCGAAGGTTTTTAAACATTAACCTATAGAATACAACTTCAAAAATAGTTAACGAGAGCCTTGATGAGCCTTGAGCGCATTAATTTCTGCCCTAAGAACATCATTCTCAGCTTTAAGCTTCAAGAACTCCTGAACGAATTGATCTTCGTGCATAAGGACACTAACATGTTGGGTAAGGATGTCAATCTCCCGCTTCAATCCATCTGATATGTTGTAATTGTATCTGTACGTATCATATTTTGCGCGCTCTATCTGGAAGTTGATGTTGCCCTCCAACAAACGAAATTCCTGGCGCATCAGTTTTATCTCCTCGGCGAACTGACTTGATGAATGCATGCACTCAGAAGTTGGAGAAACAACCATTTTAGGTGCCTGTGGTGTACTATTTTGGTTGCCAGGCAAACTCAAAAATTCCTTTAAACCATTTTGTGATCCGGTGAGATTTTCCTTGTCGTTTTCTATACCAAGATCTAAAATATCAACAGCTGACGTATTTTCTTCCATTAAACGCTCTGCAATGTTATTAAGATCCGGCCTTTGACGTAACACAGACACGTTTTCTCCCTTTCGACGTTTAGTTATACGTGACATCTCATCATATTGAATCTTCGATGAACTTGTTACCGACACCGACTTGTCTACAACAGGAGACTTTTCCGCGAAAACGTCATCAGATAAAACTGGTGATTTGTCGTTCTCAATGTGAGCCAACAGTTGTCGTGCACCAGCATCGCTGCATCGATTGCTTACTCGCCTCATGGATGCATTGGAAGAGGTTTGACGGAGATTGATGTCCCAGTCTAGGAAACTGTCACGCTTTGACAGAGATGGGCGATCGATCGCATCTTCACGTTCTCTTGAAGATAACATTTCAGCGAATTCGAGAAAGGAGTCACGTGATTTTACTGGTTTTTGCTCAGTTTTATTTATATCTAATTCAATTTTTTCAATCACTTGAACAGACGCATCAACACTCAGTACTCCGGTATTGTTGGAACATTTTGGTACAAAGCTGGTCCGGATTATTGATGAATCGTGAGCTCTTTTTGCGCTCAACGCTTTGTTTAGTTGCCGCATGTCGTAGCTGATGAGCTCACCTTTTAAATTGCCAACACAAACGTAATTGCCACAATCCGATACACAGGCACAAGATAGAGGCGTCTTGTGACTTACCCTTCGCACTTGAGTGCGACGACGAGTGTCAAAAATATTCAAAATGCAATCAAAGCCAACCGTTAGTAGTACATCAGGTTGGAGAAATGGTGTGCAAACGTCACGACAGGGTGACGCGTGTGCGTCTTCTCGGGAAAATATCGTCTTATTAGTTTGGACATCTAACACATTTACAGCACCTTTAAATGATACCACTGAAAGCTGGAAACGCTTTACTGGATGAAATCGCGCCAATGTTGAACTACAAACAGAACAAAATTCAGAAATTGAAAAACAGTCTCATTTAAAGTTTTCACTCTATCAAACTTTCTATCCAAAGAATATGTGTGCAGCTTGACGCCTGTTGTCAACCCATACAAGTTGATAAGACCATTCTCATAAACACTAGCAAGGTGACTGTCATCCAGACTGTAATCAAGGAAAACGACGCTTACACCATCAACTTCTTTAAAATAAAAAAGTGCCAATTTATTATGTTAATTTAACCACACTCAATGATGACTCCACTTACCAGCAGGAAAACGTTTTGTGTATTCGGCCGTTCTGAAATTCAACAATCTAACGGCTCCTGTGGTGAGGCCGAGGGCCACCGCTTTGTCGCTACTTTTTGGACAGGCCATACACTGAACGTTATCTATTCGGATTTTCTTCACTCGCTGAATTATATCAACACCATCCACGGTATTCAGGCGCATCAGCTCAAAGCCTAATTTTCTATTTGCTTGACCGAACATCTTGGAGCTAAAGAATTGAAAATCAGACGCCTCATTATCGCCATGAGGATAGGTGCATTTTGTTAGCAGATCGGGAAAGGAAAGATGTTTTGTCTCTTTGGCTGATGAAAGTAGCTCCATCTTCTCTTAATTTTGTATCTTTAAATAAAAATTTTCAACTGGATGAATGAATGAGAATATAACGGATGAAAACCTCAATAAACTCTTAACTGCGGCATAACCATTTGAAAATAACACAATTAAATCCAACGGCTCTATAATTTTTGACAGATAGAAATTTTGCCGTTTGTAAGAATATATAAGAGGTATACTACAATGAAAAACAACAGCTATATATATTATATTATATGTCACTGCATTGCAGTCAGTACTAAAAAAGATGGCGCTGTCATGTACAAAGACGATTTAAAAATTGGTTGATGTTTATTATATTATAAATTGTTTAGTAGTTTTTTTTTTCATATATTAATTTTTATCACAAACAAACAATTCATACAAATGAAATATCATTTATTACTAAGATCGTAATGTTTAAATTGGGATCACATATAAATAGGTGCCAATATTAATTAAATATTTTTTAAAACTTACCATAATTTCAGTTTTATATTTTAAACTGGAACTTAACATGTATTTCAAAATAAAATATTTTTATATTTACTAGTTCGTGAGTTTTCTGAAATAAATTACTTCTGTTCAACAATAATGCATTCTTTTAAATTCAGTCTACTTAAAATATGTTTTATGTTTTTAAAATGCAAATTCATTCTCCAAATCATGAAATTATATTAAATATCGCCTAATAAAAATTAATTATTTACTGTTATATTTTGGAATCATTGTACATATTAAACTAATAAGTTTGATTAATATTTAATAATAACATGCTTTGTAATTTAATAAGTTTTTATTTTGTTATAAAATTTTATTTTATTTAAATATGCGATTTTTTTTATTTGAATGTTTGTAATTACGACATGGAACAGTTATGATGGTTTGACGAAGTTTTACTTTTGAGTGAAATCCATTGAATAATGCATTAAAGTAAATTTGTAAATATTTTTTAAAAGTAATTTAATAAAAAGAACATTTCTGAAGAATTCATTCATTCAAGAAAACATTTCGTTAGATAACTGATTTTTCTTTTTTGAACTAAACTCGAATTATCTTAATCGGTTATTTGAAGAAAAAAAATCACAAAAGAATTCGACTTAGAAATACATCCTTTTTTGAAATGTACCTAAATATTAAGTAAAACGTTCATGAGCACTTCATGTCAAACAAAAACCACCAAAACGCAACCAATTGATATCGTAAACTTTTATTATTCAATATAATTAAGGCAAAAACTGCTCGGCTTCCATACAACTCTAAATATAAACCATATCTACAAATCGAACCCTTTTGCGCCAATTTTTCATATTTTTCAAATTACAATTCTTTTTTTTTTACTTTACTTTTATACAATTGTTTTTTATATGTTTTTATTATATTTATTTTAGTGATATTAGCGTTCGTTGCAAATTTAAATCTAATTCCAATCATTATAAGTAGTAAAAATGGGACGATTATGCACGAAATGTTGAAAATTTAATTAGAGATCCAACTTTAAATTAAAGTTTCTTTACTCAATTGTTATTTTATTGCAATCAATAAGTGGTCAATATAAAATCGGTTATTGATTAATACAATATTTATATAATGACAAATTCTGTTTTAAGCAAATTTTATGCATCAGTTTTAATCCTATGTCCTTTTCACACTGTTAACAAATCTCTAAATTAGTATAAATGCGTTTAGTGGGTAAAACATGTTTAACATAAAATGGGCGGTGTTTTACCATCGCATAAATAGAATTTCCTTGTGAAAAGGTTTTTATGTATTTGAATTTATTCCTTTCTAACTCTTTGCGGACTTATCTCAATAATATATTTTTTTTATAATAATAATCAGTAATAATAGTTTTTCATTTTTATATAGACTTTTCTTTAAAAACTAAAATAAAAACTCAAACAATGAAATCAATTAAGCTTCCTATTATTTTGTAAACGCCATAAAGACGGCCCATACCATTTCATTTGTGCTTGGCTTGGCCGCCTCGGTCTCAAAATCCAAATCCAATAACTCCCTTACCCGCCGCATCGCCAGTTCATAGTCGTCGTCGTTAAGCGGCGCAAACGCATTCTCCAGCACATCGCTGGCATGCGCCAACGAAATCAACGACAGAACCCTTTTGTCCATGCGCTGAGCATCATTCACCCATTTGGACAGTACAGCATCTTGAATTTTCTTTACAAGACGACACTTGATAACGTTGTCATTTAACGGATGCGTGGTCATGTCAAAAAGCAAGAAATTTTGTTTCTCTGTGGTCAATACGCCCTTTTCTACTAGGTTTTTGGCAAGACGTTCACGTACGTTTTTCAATTGGTAACGCAATTTCAAAGGATTCCATGTTTCACCTGAAAAACAATCAGTTATATTGAAAAGAAAATAATTACTTGTTAAACGGAAGTTTTTTACCACTCAAATATTCAATCCAACTTTGCACCGTCTCTGGAGGCTCTGTTTCTTTGATGTGTTTAAGCGCCTCGTCTAATAAAACATCGCCAGTAGGTGTCTCTGATTTAAGAACGACTTTTCTTGAGCATAAACCCCGTCTTCTCATGCCGGCTTTTTCCAATTCGACGCGTCCTCGTAAGCCCAATTCAATCAAAATGCATCCTCTTAGACCACTGGAAATGCAGTCGTTCCAAAATGACGTATATCCCTGAATGTGAGAAATAATTTTCCAAATTTAATTTTTTTTATATCATTAAACAAATTGATTATTTAATTTGAATTATCTGTACAAATGGTGCCACATTTTCATTGATGACGACGCATTTTACATTCAAAAATGTATAATTGTCTCTTAAATAAATATTTGCCACAAATGTTCGCAAGTTTACTCACGTATAAGAAACGAAAATTTGTTATCAGTTGTGTACTATGAAACACAGAATTTTACTTAGGTGGACGGCTTATTAAAAATAGTTGCATTCAACCTAACATTTATCTATGTATGTATATTATACAATTACTTTTTGTAAGTAAAACTTTCTATAGAAAACTGAAATTTAAGTGTGAGTACTTGTGGTTTTCTTATATAAATAACAATCAAATAGTTTAATTTAACACATAATCGATAGCCTGGTTTTTGGTTAATAAATTGACCTTAAGAGTGACCATGGAGAGAATTTTTTTGTGGATAATTTTGTTTTACATTACATACTAAAATATGCGTGTTCAAAACGAACGGATGGACGAACAGACATTTTTTCTAGACCATATTTTCATCATTAGAATTTTTAGTTGAAAACATAACAAATTTACATGTATCACTGCTTTTTCGCAATTTATTCTTCTATATCTCAGTGCTGAATTTGAAAAGAGCACAAGGTTTATAGCACAAAGGTTTAGGGAAAGATAGGTTTTTTTCCGTTTTTTAATTACATTTCAAAGATTATATTTAAACAATTTTAAAACATGCTGCTCAGCGGGGGGAAACGTAATAGTTTATTTCTTTACAACTCCTAATTGTCCTATTTGTTAACATTTTGAATTAAAAAGACACAAAAGCTTTGTTGGTGCAACGGATGCTGCTTGTACAAGTAGAAATGATCATAAAAGTAATTTTTTGCAATGTAATCGCGCATAATAGAAATCTATTTCAAGTAAGCAGCAAAATTGAAAGTAAAAATTTAATGAAGGTATTTTTCTTTGCATTAAAAACATAGCATATTTACAAGTTCACAAACATTTCTTTAAATAAATTTATGGAACTAAAAAACATACACTTCACATTTTTAATCAAGTTAGTCTCGCTTTTTTTTTTTGAATTTCCGTTCTAAGATAAAGCAGTAAAGCGAGTTTGTCTTGCCAATGAAAATGTTTGTAAACGTTTTAATTATTATTTCACTTCCTAAAAAAAATGTTTTCTTGTACAATAAAGACTTTAAAACTTGTTTTTTTTGTTTTTTGACCTTAACACATTTACCCTTAATTATACCAAAGAAACATAAAATAATATTTGTTAAAAATAAACCACCCGTTCGCGAGATCTAATGCATAAAAAGACGAAAAATGACAGATGTGAAGAAAAAAATTGTTTTAACTTTAACTTTACCAAAACAATATTTTTTTTTTAAATAAAAAAATGCATCTATTATAAATAGTTTCCTACATCACTAAAATTTGGTTAAGTTCGCTTAAGCCGTTTAGAGGCTATGGCCAAAACGAACGTACGGACGTACGTACGTACTGAATCATCAATGAAAAACGTGTTTGTTTCCTCATCAATCGATTTTTTGTCAAAAAAGTCGGATAACATGAGGAGATACACTACCGTATACCGTTTTTTTTTTTAACAATCTGATATAGTTAGTACGTACATAAACTAAAAAGCAAATAAATATATATATATTTTCAAAATTGATACGATAAAAATTAATATGCACATTTTGACCTTGTAATTAGATATTGGCTGAAGTTCAAAATAATTTGTATCCGAAGCTAGTTTTTCGGCTCCACCGATTGTAAGTCTATTACCTAATTAATGGGATAAAATTGAATTAAGTGGTGTTCCAGTTTTTTTGAGTAAAATACAACGTGTTATATGTTAGATAATTTTGACGTCTTAAGACAAATAATATTTCCTTTTAATATATCTGAATGACTTCCCGAGGTGCACATCACGATTTTCAACTGACTTCAAAACATAATTGTACATCGTTGCAGTAGAAAGTTATTGAAATGTCATTAGTCATTCAGTATTTATCAGGTAAATTTTAGCTATCAAAAGAATATGGACAATAGCAAATCAAATACGAATGTCATAAAAGTGGGTGGTAATTGTAGCAAAACATTTGTGTAAACAAGGTGTTTGAAAGACACAGAGCTAATAATTAGTCAAACAATGGTGTTACATTTTATCAGAATTGTTCCATAAAAAGTAACTGAAGTGCGTCATGAACAATCAAACGTATTGAAAAGCCTATTTTCAAAGATAATAATTAATAAGAATATACTAATGGGCGATTTTTTCAACTAAACTGGTTTGCATTTTTTTTTCATACTGACGTTAAATTTGGTGAGTCCTTGACCTAACGCATAAAACATATCCGCAATTCACCTGTGACGATAATTAGAAAAATATCGGCCATCAATTGTTCGTTAAAATAAAAACATAAACAATTCATGTTCATTACAGAAGAAGAATTCAGGTTCCATTACAGGTTTTACAGTATTTTTGTAGTTTCTCTTTTGTGCTTACTAGTCATAATATGCTGGCAGTATGTTGGTCAGTGACATAATCATCTTATTAATACATTTAAGCGCGTGCACATACAATTATTGCACATATATCGAAGTATACTGATACTGTAGATAAGGGACTAGCCACTTATAGCCGCGTCGTGATGATTTTACCTCTTTGTCTTTGAGTCCCAACAACAACACTTCCTCCATTAACGTAAGTCGTGTCTCCTTCGAGTCCAGGTCGTCCATGTTATCTTCGCGATCTGGATTTCCATCGTCTACGTCCTGTGGGCTACTGGCGTTCGAACTGTTGGGCCCCGACGAGACATCGTTGCGATTGCGGACACGTCGCACTAATCCATCACTCCGATTGTTCATCGTGTATGTGTAATATTGTATGTATTTTTATTACACCTTGTAATTTTTTCGCTGGATTTATATACTTTTCTTGCTACAAATTAACTGCCTGCTGCTATTAATGGGATTTCCTTATTTGTTGTTTCACTATCGTTCGATTGTCTTTGCTTTTTTTGTGGCTGGACAAAAAAATAATCTAATCGACTTTTTTGTCGGTGGCCAAGAAGTGCCCCAATGGCTAATTGGAATAACGCAGATTTTCCGACGGATGAGCGACACCCAGCGTACAGGATTAAAGGCAAATTAAATACTTTTACACAAAACACACCGCCAGTCGAACATAACTTTCTACAAAATGCAAATAATGCAAATTACAAAGGTGCACGTAGAATTTTGTTGACGTTCTACTTATTTTCAACTGTGTGGTTGACACGACTGATCACTGAGAAAAATATGGCCGCGGTGTCTTGACGTTTGGCAAGTGGCGCAATTCAAATTGAATATATATAAATACATTTCATATATATATTGTGAATTATATAGTACGCTATTCAAAACCACTATATATATATGTATATTATATTTAAAGATTTGGAAAGTTGAAAAGTCAACTTTGGTAGTATTCTCGTTATAGTTAAAGTTCATTTTTTTTCAAAAATCAGTAACACAATCTTATTAATAATCTCAATTCTCAATAAATATACTGTAACAGAAAGATTAGTAAATATTTATTATTAGTTAATAATTAATTATAAATTTTACAATTCAACGTTTATTAATATAATTAAAAGAACAAACGTTTTTTGTTTAAATGAGCGTTCGAGTCGTTTTGTTCTTACCAGTATAAATTTTTGTCGGTTTGACAAATTGTTGAAATATTTTTTTAAAATGCTATCACTTATAGCACTTATCTATGACTATATGGTTTATGACAACACCATATATTAAGTGACCTGGAACAATACGAGTATATCGTGCACATCTAAATGGGCTCCAGTCGTAAGATATATTTGAGAATTGTTTGAGCAAAATAAAACCAAAAATATACATAAATATTAGAGTGTTCAATGATCGGCCAACTGTACACACAAGTAATTATAATTAGTTATAAGGTACATGCTTATCTAGAGCATGCATAAAACCAAAAAGACGAAGAGATAGATATTGTGTATAAGCATTTATGTAATCTTTTATGTAAATGATGAAGTATAAAACCCTATATATTTTCAAATAAAATCAGTTGTTGTTCAGAATTAGAAGAATCAAACCATTTTACTTCAGTTAACTTTCTTTTTCAGGATAACACTCAAGGAGTTTATATTTTTTCTCCAAATAGTATAAGCGTAGCGCTTAGGTCACCAAGAACTTAACATAAGGCCTCTGCCTAGTTAGCTTTGTTTAAAAAATACAAGGAACAGTCATCAGGACTTCCCAAATAGCATTGCTCAATGCATTCCTTTAAGCGGAATTGACACAATTGATTGTATTATTCTGAAAATTTGATCAAAAATTCATGAAAATTAAAGATCTTCAGATTTCAACAATTTCAATTGCATTTTTCATCTCAAAATGATTTCAACATGATTCTGGAAAATCTATGGATCCGAGAAAATAAATTGTACATTATTTTAAAGCTTCTCAATATTATTCAAACTAATGCTATGCTAACCTTGTTTTGTAAATTATATACTCCTATTAGTTTATAAATGTTTTTTAACTTTAGTATTTTTTTCCTTTATTAATTCAATAATAAACATATTTTTTTTAATACAGAACAATTAATGAAACATTCCAAAACATGCTTTTAAAATAAAATTAAAAAAAAAATTGCTACAAGATGATTTATATTTTATACCAAACTAATGTTTAATGATAAAAAAAACACCAGAAACTAAAAATTCTTATTATTCTTAAAATAAATGTAAACCATAGATTGCAACAAAGAGAAAGAATAATGTGGGGACTCTGATCCCTGTGAGACATCACTCTTGAAAGTGCCCTGTTGAGCAAAACTCTAAGAAAATGAAATAAATTGCGTGCGGATTTGCTTGACAATCTTATTCCATTAAGAAATTGCATTTTTTCATCAAAATGAGTTAAAAACACAAATTAAATATAAAATGAAACTGAATGAAATTTACTTGGAATATTATATTTTGCATTTTTACGTTGCTTCCATGCCAAATTGTATTTACCTTCCCATAAGCGCTCTACGGTAGCGTAATGTTTTAGCCCGATATTGGGAGATGCTGCAACTACTCGACTCTCGATAGATGCACTCCGGCCGACTGAAGTGTGGCTAGCTCAGCGTCTCCCTGATTTCCTTATGCACATGACACAAAAAGTCAACGTAGCTGGCGGAGCCGTCAGTGCCACGATCCTCGATCAAGTAATGACGCAACACATTTTCCAGCTTATCACGTTGTCGCACCAGTGTGACACGCATGCAATGCGGACGCTCTGCCTGGATACTTTGAACAATGCCTCGCACACGCCTAGAGAGAGGATTGTCGAACACAGGCAGGCCACAACGATCACTGTCCACCTGTTGGGCACACTGCACACCGAATACGGACTGAGTAAATTCGGGGGCCAATTGCAAGCCCAACCAAACAAACATGTAAACGCCATTCTCTAAAAGGTATGCACCATCTTCCAGCATTTTCTCCACGGAGCAGCGAATAGGCGCTGGAATATCCGTGTCGTTGGCGTCAACATCATGAATTGGAATCAAACGTGGATAGAAGTAGAAGACAGACATGGGTAAGTCCATGGTAAGCACGAACTGCATGACGTATGAACGATCGTCACACGTCATGTCAGAGCCGCCTGAGAATGCGTCGTTCTTCAGTAGACAGGAGACGTACAGGGGCAGCAATTTCATGCATTCGGGCAGAATTAATTGTCCGGCTGAGATTGGTGTGGCACAGTTTTTGCGATAGCACGCCAAAATCTGAACGCAGCGCTGAACAATGTTATCTTTCACCTGCTTTGGAATGATCTCCATCAGTTTGAACATAGCCTGGAAATAGACGATAGTTATTAAAATTAAAGAAAAAATATTTTAGCTTTATTACCTGTTTGGAGAAAAATAGAACAAGAGCATCGACGTCGCTGCTGCGGAATAAGTCAGCCATTTGTGTGCATGTTTTTAGAGACAAATTGTGTATTCTTAGTCTACGCTGGCCACTACATGATGTATAAAGGAGAGCAATCTGAATGTAAACATTTTCCTCTGGCGGCAATTTGTCGTCGTGTTTTATTTCTATTGCAATCGATTTGCTACAATCTGAAAACGAAAATATCATTATTATATTTTTTCAAAGTACTTAAGTTGCCTTAAATATATCAAAACTTACCAACGCTAGCTAATTCCATATCCGTAGTATTTGCCATATAAAAATGCCCAAAGAAATCAGTAGGACGGATTCCTGTAGACGTCCTGACACGCATGACTGCATCAAAAGCAATTGGTCGCGAAATATTTTTTATAACATCATCCACTAATCGCTGACCATCGATGTCAGCCTGGAAGTACGTATACTTGTAGACTTCTCCACCCGTTAGTCGTGACACCTGTCCAATAGTGGCCAGATCTACGTACGAATTATTCATCAGAAACAAATCCACAGAACAGCCTGCACTGACGCAGTCCTGTCCCAATTGATTGTAAGTCGTGCATTGTGGCATCAGTACAGTTTTTTCCTTTTCAGTTCCCAGAAGTTTGCGCTCGTCACGATTACGAAGTTTGCCTGGAGCCTCAGCGCTTGGAAGCGATGAATGGAACACCAAAAGTTTACCGGTGCACTCGGATGCTTTAAGTGCCTCCAAACCCGCCTGTATGGCCGGCAATAATATAGTCTCAGTTTCGCGCGTGTCACCAAACATTTTAGGAATCTGTTCCATGAGCGAGTCAATGACAGCGCTGGATTCTTCTGCGTCGCACAAGAATCCATCTAAAAGAGGCATAAACATTTCCTGAATGTCACCGACAACCATCATCTGTGGCTGTGCTAAATTTGCTTTCACGTTGTAGAAGTGCACCGTGTTGTTGTACGTAATAAAGCCCACCTTCATATTACTTCGGTCATGACCTTGGTCCACTGGCAGATTCTTGATGATACGTTTCATTTCAGCGCAAAGCAGATGCACAAGTCCGGATTTAATGTTATTGTAAGTTACGTCGATTACAAAAATCATCGCTGGCGGTTTTGGCGGAGTGTTGTTCTGGAATTAAATAATGTCGTAAGCTTGACATAAGATCACTGGCAGAGATAAACTTACTCTACAATAATCTTTAGTTGCGACAAACTCATAAGTACCGAGCACCAATTCCGGCCGATCATATTTATCGACGCGCTGTCCTGTGTGATCTAAATGCTGGAAGTACTCAGCTGGCACCTCTGTCGTTGCCTTGCACAATAGACACTGGAAACGTCGGCCTCCATCGATAAACTGCATATGTGGCGACATGTAAGCCTTACAGCGCATACAACGAATCGGTCCGATCTCACCCAGACTGGATATCGGCGGTTGAAGCTCTCCCTCGAGCACACTTGCGTACGGCGATACAATCAAAGCAAATGGCACGGCTGTTTGTTTCATCATGTCGGCCGTAGTCGGCACACAATACATAGTCGAACGGATGTACCGTGGACCAGAATTGCCTTGATCTTGTGTTATGAACTTGGTGGTCACCAGGGGCGGAACTAGACCTGCTTGATTTGTAACAAACGGACCGGCCAGACTGCGTTGATTTTCCGACATAACTTGTATCGGATTAGGCATTTGGTCGGGATCAAGGCGACGCTGTGGCGCGGGTGCAGCTGGTCCGGGATACTGGCCCGTCTGTGGTTGTTGTTGTTGGTTGTAGCCTGGTTGTGGTTGCTTCAAAAAAAGGATAATCATGAATCATATTACTATTAAAATTTTGTTATAGTTTCTTTACATTATAGCCACCACGTCCTGGCGGCATTTGTTGTCCGGGTTGACTTGGCATCTGACTTCCCTGAATAAAAAAAAAATAAAAATAAAAACCGGTACCGCTTTTAATCGATAGGGGTTACTATTGGCGGCATATGCGGCATTCCATGTAATTGCTGTCCAGGGTAAGCACCAGGGGGCATTTGTCCAGAATATTGTGGTCCGGGTACTGGGGGTTGTCCATATTGATTAGGAGCAGACATTGGAGGTTGTCCCATCATCGGCGGTTGACCCATCATTGGTGGCTGTCTCATAGATTGTTGAAGTGGCGGCCTCATAATTGGAGGATGTTGTTGGCCCATACTTTGAGGTTGCAGTTGTTGACCCATCATTGGCGGTTGCGATTGACTCATCATTGAAGTTGGTGCCTGTGCGATCATTGGATTCAGCGGTTGTCCCGCCATCTGAGATGGTTGGGATTGTTGTGGACCACCTTGTGGTGGATATGGTCTGCTTTGTGGAGGCTGTTGTTGCTGAGGCGCTTGTTGCACTAAGGGAATCTGTTGCGACATTTGTGGCACATTTCCTGCAGAAGGCCCGTTTATTGACGTTGTTGGGCAATTCATCATATGCTGGCTACCATTCGGATACATTGAAGGATTGTTAGATGGCGGACGTGCCGTGTTATTGTTGACATTGTAATTGTTGTTGATTCCAGTCGGTGGCAGTTGACTAGCACTAGATGGTGGCATTTGCTGCATTGGTGGCCTTTGTTGTTGCTGTTGTTGTGGCGGATCGTTCTGAATCTTACCACCTGCCTGCAGTGCTGCCGGGAATTTTGATAAAGGCGGTTGATCACCTAAATTCATAGTTGCCATTTGCGCTGATAACTACGAGACAATGATAAAATTGGCTTAATTGACAATCCAGTTTATTCAATAAACTTACAGGTGGTTGAGTATTTCCATTAAATGCGTTTGCATTTGGTGGCTGCTGCTGCCATCCCCCCGACTGAGTCGATGGAGGGGCCATGGGCGCACCCAGCTGTGAGCCGTACACATTCATCTGCGGATTCATCGAATTTTGATCTGGAATCGAATAGTTGACTGAGACAAAACATTTAAAGATCTAATGGATCACGTCACTATTGACGCGTTACAAATATAATAAGAAAATAATCTAATAAGACGAAACAGAAACAATTATCTCACTGTTACTTGAAACGGAACATTGATTTGAATGAGCAAAAACAAGCTAATGTCGTTTGATGTTTTTGCATGTCTTTTATTGAGACTGAGGGGTTTGTGAATGAAAATCTATACTATAATGATAATAATTTTGAGAAATATTCAACTTGCAAGTTTTCAGGTGCAACTTTCCCCGTTCGTCATTTAATCTTACAATTGCGATATTACCTTAGTTTGATGTTGATTCAATGATAAACCGACGATGTTCAAATGCTCATTATCTTCTAGACGCGACGCCTCGTAATTATTATCACTTTATTTTTTATTTAAGTTCTTCTAAATAAGAATATTTAAGAAAAAGTTATTGCGAAAACTAAAAAGTTCACGACCACGTCACAACAATTTTTGAAGTCAACTAATTTCGTTTAGTCCACGTCAGGCAAGTCAAACTTAACGAAAGAACTGTCAATTTTTTTGGTTGACATTAAATTGTTTCTCGAGGTATATGAAATAGTTATAAAAACCAACCAGCATTGTATATTTTTGAGCTTCTGCGTAATTTTTGCAAATATAAATGCATTATTATTAATATTTTTCGCTGTCTAGGGAAATTTTACTAAACTGAACGACGCACTTGCCATATATATGATATGATATATATATATATATATATATATACCTTATATGCAATTTATATATGTAGGTCATTTAACCTCATTCTGTGAATTGAGTAAAAAAGCTATGATTTCATCAAACTAATTAGGCTGGCAAAATCAAAAATTTCCCTGCTAGCTGATTGCATTATTCAGTCTCCTCTTGAGTTCTCGTATCATTTTTAAACTTCATTAAAAATCACAAATACCGTTTTAAAAAATGTCTGAAAACACCACCAAGCACAACCCAGCAGAAGACAAGGAGTTAGATGACCTCTTGGACAGTGAGTGCTCATTTAACTAAAATGCCATACCGTTATTGCCATGTTAATGTTTCAGATTAAATTCTTAACATAATTACATAACTTTCTCTTTTCTTAATTTCATCGAATTCTTTTCTATTGTCAGGTGCACTCCAAGACTTTGAAAAAATGCCAAAAGCAGATGCGAATTCATCTGACATAGAGGTGGCAGAGCCAGTCGGGGAACAGATATGGGCTGACTTACCGTAAAACATTCTTCCCCTTTTTTATTCAAAAAATTAAAGTATATTTCATGAATTAATTTCAGTGAAAATATGAAAGAACTAGAGGAGCGCATGGCTTCGCTTTTTAGTGGCGCCAGTGAAACAGGTGAAGGACCATCAATGGACCAACTCACGTTGGGCTTTCAGAAAATGGCTGGCAAGTTTGAAAAAAAAAATTTAAATATTTTTATATTTACATTTTTATTTTGCAGAAGCCGCAATGATGACTATTCAGGGAGAGGCAGATAATGTCGCCGACCCTAAGATAGTCGAAAGCATTACCGGCGCAATCAAGGGTTTACAAGAGGGTGGTGACAATCTACAATCACCCGTTGATCAGGACATGATTTCCGGCATGTTCAGTGGGTTGTCGGAGGGCGGTGACGAGGCTCGCAATCCATTTCTGCCGTTCATGCAGGGAATGATGCGCAGTCTCTTGTCGGCTGAAGTATTGCTTCCTAGTCTCAAGGAGCTGCTGGAGAAATATCCAAAATGGCTAGAGGAAAACGGCGATAAAATTGAGACTAGCGAAAAAGAACGATATATTAAGCAGCAGAAATTATTTGAAGTGATTTGTGCCGATTTGGAAAGTGAAAAAGCGGAAGACTCGGAAGATGTAAAGAACGAACGGTTCAAGAAGGTGCTAGAGAACATGCAAATGCTAAACGAATATGGACAACCACCAGCTGATTTGGTGGGCGAAGCGGGAGCGCCATCTCTTCCTAATCTAAGTGACCCATCGATGGCGGATCCGTCTCAATGCTGCGTTATGTGATTTGTTCATGTACAGCAAATCTTCTGTTTACAGAGATTCGTTTTTAGATTTATTTAGCTATTTTTTTTCGCTGTTAGGTTTCTTTGCTGTCTGTGACATTTTTTTTTGTTTGTCTTTCTAAGGAAAATCGCACAGCGTCCTTACCTCCATAGAAAGTTGTATGGCTAGGTGTTTGATCCATAAAAAAGCATTTGTATTGTTAAAAAAAGTTATTTCAATTATTTAAACGGTATGAACAAAATAAAAAATAAAAAAGAATTGTTTTTTGTGTCCAAAATATTTTTAAATGGCTGAAGCGAATGCTTTGGATTAACACGATAAAAATTTATTTGAGGTATTTCGAAATGTATTTTTTAATATGTTATAAATGGGCAACTACTTATATTATTTCAAATTTTTGGAAAAATAGCATGGGCAACTGCTTATATATATTTAAAATTTTTGGAAAAAAAATATCCAAAACTTTTTTTTTAAATATGCGAGTATATATTGTAGTTTACGAGAAATACCCTGTTTTTAAATGGAAAACAGCGCAATTATTTGTAATATATAGCTATTATTGCTTTGCATTTTAGGCATTTTATATAGAAATGACATATCTTAATTTGTTTTAAGGTAATTCCAAAATACCACATTTTTTTATTTTAACTAATCCATCCGTTCACGGTCAAACGTACTGTATTTTTGATATTTGGACTAGTTTGACGAATTTGCACTACGAAATTTTGGTACTAAGCCAAAAAAATCCCGTTTTATTTTATCAGCAAAAAAGTAGTACCCTACAACTGCTTGTACTGTATTTTTGCATAATAAAAATGGTCACCGTAACTATGCACGGTTTTTGTGTAATACATGTTTTTTTTTTTAATGCCTAACTCAAAATCTTTTGTCTTTATGGTATAATAGTGTTTTTCAACAATAATTTCTTCTACATCAATAACATTTGTTTGGACGAATTCAAAAGTGCTTATTATTCTGGGACTCTTGTCTGTCCCGCTTAGTGGGTAGCCAAAGATGTTAGGAAAAGTCTCTCATCTAACTGTTAGTCAATGGAGGCTCCTTTGAGAACAATTTTCGCCTAAAAAGATTATTGATTTGTCTTATTAAGACTGAGGACTTATTTTTTACCGAATCAACAATATAGACAAAGACCCTGTGTAAAGATGTCGGAGGTTTACGCAAGGCGACAAAACCGTTTTGGAGGATTGCATTTCAGCTTGCTCCAGTTTGCGCCGTGGCGACTTTATTTTGTAAAAACGTTATACGATTTTTATAATTATGAAATATACATGCTTGGAGAGCTTTTTTTAAAATCAATGGCGGTTTCTAACGCCCAGCACTTTGGCTGAAGCTGGGTGTTATATTTTCGGAAAAAATCTAACTATTTATACTAATTTATGCACATAGACTTCCATAAATACTAATGCTTATTTCTAAATGTTTTTTTGTTATGTACAAACTAATCCCTTTTTATTTTATGGTCACTCTGCCATGTGACAAGGATGGCGTGGTATGGACCTTCGTTTGTCTATACCATTGTGCAATAATTAGTTATATGACTCAACGCCTTGTTTCCTGATATAATACAGTTTTTCAAGGCGGTTTTTCGTTGACCATTTTAACCTTTTTTTTTATGTTACTTCAACTTTGCTGAATGTGCCAAGGTCAAAAAACAATTACTTCAACTTCAACTTTTTATAATTTTATAAATTAAATAATAAGTCATCAGTTATCAGTTGTCATCTGAGCGAGTCGGTTGTGCTTCTTTTGTTTTTTGCCAAATTTTATTCTCTGCAATTTCTGTTCCAGTTGAAACAGTTATTGATCAGCAAGCGGTTCCTATCAGTATTAAAACTAAAAAGAAGAAGCAAACTCACAATGATGGAAACAATGGTCGCAACAATATCATTGATGGTGGTTCAGTAGAGCAACCGTTACAGCCGGCTGCTTTGTCTTTACCTCGTGATGTGCCTGCTGCTAATACAGCTGAAGGTCCAGTAAATGGCATACTGTTCGTTGGGGAAAAAGGCAACAGAAAAACATTTACGGGACATTATCTTCAGTGCTAACATCTGCTCCGTCGAAGCTCTGAAATGGATCTATATTGGTATAAAACCACATCACGGTTGAATTTGTGGCAAATTCTTTATCCATTCCTCTTACTCGTGTAGCTGCGTATGCCTTGCTGAAAAAAGGTGCACCAACAGAAGGGAAAAGGTCTATCTCCTTCAAAGTTGGAGTTCAAGTGCCTTTTTACGACGAAGTGCTGTGTTCGGATTTCTGGCCTATTGGTGTATCTATTCGTGAATTTGTGTTTTTTGATGGCAAGTCAAAAAATCTGTGTTTTTACTTCTTATGTAAGAGCTACCTCTAATGTACGTCGATCGCCTGCGTCCGTTTCTCTTGATGGTATCTCGCTATACTATTAGAATGTTGGAGGCTTAAGGTGGAAGCTACCGGAGTTTTATCTTTCGGTTTTGGAATCCGATTTTGATGTAATAGCTATTTCGGAGAGCTGGTTGGTGCCATCTGTACTTGATGCTGAGTTGGTTCCCTCTAGTTACAACTTATTTAGGAGTGATCGAGTTGCTGATCCTCACGGCGGTGTCTTTTTGGCCTCCAAGAAAATTTTGGATGCGAGTTTAATCTCATCATGGAATTCTTCTAACTTCGAATGTATTCATGTCAAAATTGTTATTGACGTCAATACACATCTACATATTTTTGTTCTGTATTTGAAGCCTACTCTGAACTTAGCTGATATTGAATTATGTATGTCAAATACATTAGTGGGTATCAACTTGATTCGATATTTTGCAATTACGATTCTAATATTGTAGTTGATTCCTGCTTGCCTTTAGTTAATTGTGATAGTCACCACAATCCATTGCATGTTAGTTTAAATATCTAACTCGGTTTGCTTGGTGCGTAATAACTTTTATAGAGCTAATTTTAAGTCTTTGAATGCCTTTTTTGATTCTCTCGGTTTGTTTAATAATTGTCTTACTGATAATTCAAACGAACTTCTAGTTGAGTTCAATCATGCCTTGACCACTGGGATCGAATTATTTGTTCCCTTACAGCGCAGCGGAAAGGTGCAAATATCTTTCCGCCCTGGTACAATGCTGACCTTATTCAAATTAAAATAAGAGTAAAAATAAAGCTCATCTTTATCTGTAAAAAAAGAATTTCGGTTTCTAAATCGATTTCTCTACTCTTATTTTTTGCTGGAAATTGAATCTAGCATGATTCATAATCCTAAAAAGTTTTGGCTTTATTATAACCGCAAGAGACATTCTACTGGGTTTCCAGCAAGAATGGAACTTGGTAATAAGATTGCAT